>JAGHPS010000580.1:0-66050 GCA_020976635.1 Castanea crenata
TTTTTTTTTTTTAAGAATATAGGATCAGAGCTTAAACCTTGGGAGTACAATTGTAATTAATTAATATCGAGAAAAGACAAAACCTAAACGCATGTTCCTAGTAGCCATCAGTTTTCATGTCTATTGCGCATAAAATATGAGAGAGAGAGAGAGAGAGAGAGAGAGAGAGAGAGAGAGGATCTTAGGTCACTAAATAAAATTCAAGAGTTGGCGTATGATTACGTTAAGTTGCCTAGAGTTTTCATTCAATTATAAAACTTCATAAGACATTAGTACAAAGCTAAATTTTAAAGGTGGCCCTGGGTTGGAAATGTTGGCTACCGCCATATGTAGCTTAGGTTGGTAAAATATTTCTTAGGAAGACATTTTAAATTACACTGTTTGCAGCAGTAGCAGTTTTAGGAACTTTTTCTAGGGAGTCATTAAGAAACTTAAATCAAAAAAAATTTTAATTTTTTTTAAAAAAACTTGAATATATTGAGTTATAAAAAAAAACACAAATACATGAAATTTTACAATTTCTTTTTATGAGTTTTCATATTTTGAAATCGTCTCATAATAGTTTATTATTAGTTTTCATTATCTATTAAGAAAAAGATTGGTATTTCGAATGTGGAGTTGCACTAGGTTGTTGCAACTTTAAACAGAAAAAAGTTTATGTGCTTTATTTTGATGATAGTGTATGATACACACTGTCTAAGGAAATGCCTTAATGTTAGAAAATATATGTGAATTCCAGTTATTTCAATAGATAAAAGTCAAGCATTTATCATCGAGTGGATCCCATGAATTGAAAATCTATATATCTATATATGGTCTAATTTGCAGCAATGAGGGCTTGATGGCAAGGATTACGACTCAGGAACCAAGGCTAGCTCATCCCCTTGGTTCAAAATCTTCATAAAATTAATATATCTCAAAGTGGATAGTGCCAAGGATAACAAGATTGCAGCTTAGATAATGGTATTGTGTGGATTAAATTATAGTTTTTATTGGTTGAAATATAGTTTCACTCATAACATAATAGGAAATAAAAATACACAACCAGCAATCCACCTACTCATTCATCCCGGAAGTCATACATAATCGTAGGAGTAGGGTTATTGAACCAGAAAACAAAGAAAAACAAAATAAAGCAAAGGAACAACAACAACAACAACAACTACCACAACGTAGGAAAGATACAAACCCGAATTCAGTCATCATGTGAGTCGATCGAGGAGCCACGACTATATGCTTGTCTCATCCATATGCGTCATCACGTTTATTGTTTGACCCAGGTCCACTTTCAATCCTCTTCGGGCTTATTAGACGCACCTGGAGGTGTCGTGTTGGTTTTTGACAAACTTGGAGATATGGTGTTGGGTTTTACCCCAGAAGGTTTAGTAGGATGTCCATCTTTGGTCGTCTTAGTCTGGTCTGAATCCTTTCCGAGCTTATTAAACACACCTAGAGGTGTGGTGTTGGTTTTTGACATACTTGGGGGGCTTGATGGCAAGGATTACGACTCAAGAACCAAGGCTAGCTCATCCCTTAGGTTCAAAATCTTCATAAAATTAATATATCTCATAGTGGATAGTGCCAAGGATAACAAGATTTCAGCTTAGATAATTGTATTGTGTGGATTAAATTATAGTTTTTCTTGGTTGAAATATAGTTTCATTCATAACATAATAGGAAATAAAAATACACAACCAGCAATCCACCTACTCATTCATCCCGGAAGTCATACATAATCGTAGGAGTAGGGTTATTGAACCAGAAAACAAAGAAAAACAAAATAAAGCAAAGGAACAGCAACGACAACAACAACAACAACTACAACAACGTAGGAAAGATACAAACCCGAATTCAGTCATCGAGGAGCCACGACTGATCTGAATCCTTTTCGAGCTCATTAATCACACATAGAGGTGCGTTGATTTTGACCGACTTCGAAGTGTGGTTTTGGTTTGTCCCTTAGAAACTTAGTAGGATGTCCATCTTTGGTCGTCTTAGTCTGGTTGGTTTTTGACCGACTTGGAAGTGTGGTTTTGGTTTGTCGCTTAGAAACTTTAGTAGGATGTCCATCTTTGGTCGTCTTAGTCTGCTCTGAATCCTTTTCGAGCTCATTAATGACACCTAGAGGTGCGTTGGTTTTTGACCGACTTGGAAGTCGGGTTTTGGATTGTCCCTCAGAAGCTTTAGTAGGATGTCCATCTTTGGTCGTCTCAGTCTGCTCTGAATCCTTTTCAAGCTCATTAATCACACCTAGAGGTGCGTTGGTTTTTGACCTACTTGGAAGTGTGGTTTTGGTTTGTCCCTCAGAAGCTTTAGTAGGATGTCGATCTTTGGTCGTCTTAGTCTTCTCTGAATACTTTTCAAGCTCATTAATCACACCTAGAGGTGCGTTGGTTTTTGACCGACTGGGAAGTGTGGTTTTGGTTCGTCCCTCAGAAGCTTTAGTAGGATGTCCATCTTTGGTCGTCTTCATCTGATCTGAATCCTTTTCGAGCTCATTAATCACACCTAGAGGTGCGTTGGTTTTTGACCGACTTGGAAGTGTGGTTTTGGTCTTCTTAGTCTGATATGAATTCTTTTCGAGCTGATTAGACGCACCTTGACGTGTGGTGTTGGTTTTTGACACACCTGAAGCTTTAGTGTTGGAGGTTTCAGTCTGGTGCCCTCTGTTGGCTTTACGTTGGCCATTATTAGAACTCATTAGCCCTTTCCGGTTGTTGGGCATTTGAGAACTCATTAGGCTTTCCTTTTCTAAATGGTTAAAACACCTTTGTTGGAGCATTACTTACCTTTTTCTTCTATTTATTTATGCTAGAAGCTTGGAATGAAAAGGGGTAGAGGTAAGGAGTGTAGTGGGGAGGTGAGTAGAGAAAAATGGTTATCCTCCACCTTATTTGGATATTTTTAAAATTAAAGCTTAATAGTTGCTCAACAGATACTATTTATTGAGACTCGACAGAAAGCTCGACAGCTATATCTATTGAGAATTACGAAATTCAGATTTTCAGATTTGATTTTCGACCCATGTTGACATGTATGTGTAGGGTTTCTTTTTTCACAACCTCAGACATATATAAAGCTTATTTTAAAGGCCGTCACATAAGAAAATAGAAGAACACATACAAAAGGTGACCGAGTGCTTTGTAACTAAGTGTTTGTTGATTTTCATTGTTAATGAAGTGAAGAACTTTGCGGTCAATATCTTCTTCAAGTTGGTGAGTTAGTCACGTACTAGGAGCCGTGCATCATTATTTAATCATGTACTAGGATTCGTGCATCAAAAAGAGTGGCGTTCGTATATTAAAGAATTTAGAGGTTTTAAAACAGTAGAAGGTTTCTACTATAAGTTCATCTACGAGGATTGTAGAATCTAAGGATAAAGGTTTTGTATTAGATCTGAAACTTCTCTTTACTATAGTGAATTGCTTTTCGGGAAGGTTTCTCCTAAGTTTTTTACTATGAAACTAATTTGTTTCATTAGTTTTCTTGGGTTATCATATCTTGTGTTATTTAATTTTTCATTATGCATGATATTGAAATGATATTAATGTTTGTTTGTTTTTAAAAAGTTTATTCATAATAAATCTAATTAACAACTTGGATTTAAAACTTGTTAATTCTATTAACCAGTGTCTAAATTTCTCAACATTTGTTACCAAAAAAAATTATATTTTAAAATAAATGATTGAATGGAAATAGGTAAAATCGAAATTTGCATTATCATTTTTACCTTCGACCTTACCGATTAAAAGATTTGTAATGTTTCAGTAAAAAATAAAAAATAAAAGATTGGCAATGTTGTATGCCAGGACTTTCCCAGATAAAGGATGCAATATAGTAGAAGTAAGTGGGAAAGGTACTACCTAATAATGCAAAATAAAATGACATCCACTGAAATTTGGAAATGGAGATAGATCGATGAGGGGATAAATATAATATACGTTACTATTCTAAAGAAAAATATCCGGCTAGATGCAGACAATTAAAATCCAACTACTCCAATTCTTTAAAAATTAAAAAAAAAAAAAATTCAACAACTCCATTACTTGGTCCAGCCAAGTGCTAAATGCTTACATGTGCCACACAAATGTTTTTGTTATATATATATATATATATTAGTCGCTAACCCGTGCAATGCATGAGAATAGCTAGCATATCAATTTCAAGAAGAAGAAAAAAATGTTGTTTTATTTATTAGTGTTTTGTGAAAATGAATAACACTCATAATGTTGAGTCTCTAGTTTAATTTGTATTGTATATATAGGTATATACAAAACATGTTTGTTAGGATGTGTGCCTTTAAATCTTATTGTATGATACTATGTATGATATTATGCATGAATTAATGTTATAATTAATAAAGTTGTTTTATTATTATCTAAAATAATGGTAACATGAATATTTGAACATTGTTATATGGTTCATGAGATGCATAGTATCTGATTTAGGTGAAAAATCGTAGAAGATATAAATCACAAGTTCTTTGCAAACTTAGAATTATAGTTTGTAGTCGGTGATGAAATTGGACATTTCATCTGCAAAGGCTATAACATATTAACTAAGATGATTTGTTTTGATTACGGAAGTGGAGACATCTAGTTGGTATGTTGATATGTTTTAAGAGTTAAGACATATTGATCTGCACCGTAGTGAGATTTATTATTCTCCTAACGACTGTCAAATGAATAATAAATTTCGCGACTTCTATTTACATGAACTCTTAATCCTGAGAGGATAATGAACATGATCATGAAATGTAAGTTACTTTGATATATTAGGAGTGAAATCTAAATTCACGATTAAATCCTCAGTATATTGGGCAACCATATTTAGTGTTAATGGAATATATATTCTTAAAATAGAATTCATAATCTCTTAACGGAGATATAAAGTATTCATTTGAGATAAATTTAATGGGTTTGGTTATTCAGAGTGTTATGTCTAACCACTTTAGTATAGAGATACTAAAGTATATATTTATGAAATTGGATTTCATAAATATATGATGAATAACTTAAATGATTAAACCAATTAAGATATAGTAATCTTCAAAGTGGCAGTCTACATTCATGATTTTGTATTACTTCAAATATTTTATGAATAGGTTGCATGTATTACTATAAATATCTTGGAATATAATTTATTAATAAGGCCTAGAGTACAATTGTATTTATATAATGGTATTAAATATAATTAATGGTAACTTTGAACTTGTCAAGAGTTGACAGAAAAGCCCAAGGCCCATTGGAGCTAGTGTCTTATTGGTCATTTTTTATCCCACTCCAAGCTACATACTAAAGCCCTATTGGAAATGCCTAATAGGCTAGCTCAATCGGAAAGGCCCAATAGGCTAACCCAATCAGATAATTAGTTAGATATAAAGGGAGAAACATACAGAATTTTATATATGATACATCATTGTGAAATGGTGTGTATATGTGAGTGAAGCCACTAGATTATTCTCCCTCGGAAACTGCTTGAGAGACCACACTTCTTGGACGTAAAGTGGAATTAGAGTGAAGATTAAAAGTGTTCCCAAGTACTTCTAATCTTTTGTTTTGAATTTCACTACACCAAGATACGCTCTCTTATTCTTTAATTTCGGAATTTACATAGTGCATGTTATCAATCATGAATGAAGTAGTTCCGTGATTATTGCCTCCGCTGTGTGTTTTGTATGAGATACAAAATTAGATTTTCTAACAATTGGTATCAGAGCCAAGTTTTCAATATCATGCTTGTATAACATGTGATTGAGTTTTAGAATTAAAGAAAAATCGTTTTCTTGGTGTTCTAGTTTACTGTAGTAAAACTTTTTCGCATAATTTTTGTTATTCATGGACCCATGTGTTGTGTTCTTTTATGAAAGACATCGTTTGAACTTTGAGAATATGAATGTAACTGAACTGCTTTGGTTGTTGGCAATTGGGCCTAGTTATTCGAAGTGGTTCATGTTCATGTTCATTATTTATGGTGCGATGTTTTCATAGTATTGGTTTTAGTGATGAACACGTTAAATTCAATTGCTTGGATATAGTTATTGAATGTAACTGAAATAGCAGTCAAGTGCGTTCACTTTGTTATGCAATGCTTGGAGATCATTGGCAGTTGGGAATAGTTATTGAATTTCATTCAATAACCATTAGTTGATGTTGTCAATGCACTTGACACCGGTGTTATTAGTTTGATTGCTTTTCATGCATATATAGTGTTAGAAATTGGGCCAATTTTAATCTAACCCATAAACCATGACCCATGGATTGTCCACATGAGTTATCTAATAAGAAAGTTTAAATTTAAACTAACTAATATTGATATGAGTTATCAATATCAGTAGTGGAGTAATTTAAACTTAATAGACATTAATATGAGTTATCAATATCAGTAGTGGAGTAATTTAAACTTAATAGATGAGATCTTTTAGAGATCACATATATCTGATAGTCAACGGCTAAGACATTTACATCATCACATGCCAGCTTTGGGTCCAAGGTTGAAATAGCTTCTCCAACAGTAAACTTCTTCATGGCCTGAACTTAAAATCAAGTCGCATTAGGGTAAAGAATTTTCTTTGTTTTGGAAAATGTTCAAATCTAACTTATACAGTTAAGACTAGGTAAGATACTTTGATGGACGTGTGAAGATAATCATATGGATTTTTGTTAAACAATCATGGAAGTTTCTTTTACTCTGTTTTTGCAGGAAACTGTTAATCAAATTTCAAAATTGATAGTGACCAAAAGAAAAGTCTCAACAGAATCATACCCATCTTGCCGTTATCCGCTCCTTCAATTCTCGTTTTGGTTCGATTGGACGCCTGCCTGGACGCCTGCCCGTGACTAGTTCAACCAATAACACACCAAATGAAAACACATCACTTTTCTCCATAAACTAAGAGGTTCTGAGGTACTCTGGGTCCAAGTAGCTAGCAGTTCCTTAACACCTGAATCATTGTTAGCTGCCAGTGTAGCAAAACCAAAGTCGGCTATCTTGGCTTTGAAGTTTTCCTTGAGGAGAATGTTTAAGGATTTTATGTCTCTATGAATGATAGGTTGATCTGCAAGGGAACCGATAGAAAATCCTGTTGGATCTCTCGAAATAGATTCTACTTTCTCAAAGGCAAACAACTTTTTAATTTTGACAGGACAAATGAATAAAGTTACCCCAAAGGTGTATACCAGTATACCTGTATACATATGAAGATCGGTGATGGCATGGGCCACATCAATTGCAATATCTAGCTGAACAGCAAGGCTCAGAATATTGCCACGAATACCTGCAGTAGTTCTCTGATCAGATTTCAGGAACTCAAGCACATAGAGTGAATGAAAGTAAAGCCACACTAAGAGAACTCACAATCCAAATGTTCTCTGAGGGTTCCATTGGGAACATACTCCACAACAACAATCCTTTCATCTCCGTGCTCCAAATATCCATAAAACTTGACCAGATTCAAATGTTTCACCTTCGCTAGAGTTCGAGTCTCACTCTGGAATTCCACTTCTAAATGCTTATCATATACACTCCGCAAAGAAAAATAAACAAGTACTTGTTAAAGCTGTGTGTCACACATTTGTTGACTTAACTGTGAAGCCCCATAAGTTTGTGTCAGACGCAGAAGACGGAATTATCATAAACAACTTTCACCGAACCTTCTTAGCACGTTTTACCTAAACCAAGGTTCCATCTTGAGTCTCCCCTTGAAGACTTTTTCAAACCCACCTTGTCCGATCTCAAAAGAGAGGGAGAAATTCCTTTATATTGAATTTTATACTCCCAGGCTTACGTACATGTATTGAGTTATTGGCACTGATTCGGACCGCTCCATTCAAAAGATGTTTTCTCTCACTACCAGCTCTTGAAGCATCCAAAAGGTCTAAGAAATCAGCAAATATGTAGTTCATTGTAATTCATCCCACAGATACAACTCAATATTGATTTAACATATCGCTCATAGATCTATAGCATTCATCAGATATACCAACAACAAAAAAAGAAAAGATAAAAAAAAAAAAAACAAAAAAAAAGTACTTTTAAATTTGTTTGGGATGTGATAAAAAGTTTAGCTTAATTATGTTCTTAATTTCTTTTTGATATTATTCATAGGTCCTATTGCACCTTTTGATATTATTCATGGGTATTTAGCTAGCTTTTAACTTCTTTTTTTTTACACTTTCAACAAAAAATATTCATTTTCAATTAAATAAACTGTTCCCGAATGGTTAATGCACTACTCTTAGTTTTGCAAGGTTTGGGAGAAGTGATTGGTATTTACCTTTTTTTTTTTTTTTGAGACTTTTGGTGAAAAGCACTTGTCATTACACCAAGGCCCGACTTCTTTAAATTAAAAATTCTTGATCTAGTTCTCTCTCTCTCTCTCTCTCTCTCTCTCTCTCTCTCTCAAGTTTGAGACTTTTCATAAATTGATAGTTAAGGGCTTAAATTTGATAAATAAAGAGCTTAGCACAAATGATTTGAAAGAGTTTGGCTATGTATGATGAACATATTAACATACCAGTTTTGAATTTTTTTTTATTTATAAATTGTTTCATTTCTTAGTTCACACGGTATTCTCAGCAAGCAACCAATACAAACTTCCGGATTCAGATCTTGAAAATCCAAAACCAACCAAAATTGGGAATCTATTTCTTTTGAATATAGTAGTAGAAGTTAGAGAGAATGGAAAATTTTTGTTGTTTACCAGAGGAGGGAGGTTTGAATTCCGGAACTAGAATTTACCTCTAAAGCTGCTTGTCTGGATTGTGTGTCTTCTAGGCGTTGCTAATGCTGATATGGAAGGATTAGTTGGATTTATTTCATCATTTTCGGAAACACTGTCTATTTGAGACCTAGCTGGTGGGAACAATGACATTATGGAATTGGAATAAAGAGAGCAATTTGAAGGTATTTCATTGGATTCTGAACTAGCATCAGTTTGAGTGTCAGAGTTGTAAGCTGGGAAGAGTGATGCAATGGAAAGCTGCATAGGGAAGTCTGGAGTTGGATTTTTTCCATTCCATATCCAACTGCCAGGGTCTAAGCTGTTGTTCGCAACAAATTCTGCAACCAAAAATATCGAAATCTGATGAGAATATATTTAATTCTCATTAAAGCAAACGCATCAATCATTGCAAACTTTCCGTCTATTTTGCAAAAAAAATTACTTTTTTAATTTTACACACTCATTTCTACAAAACACCCACATCAATCTATCTATTCTACACATCTTTTTAATAAAATATTCGTTCTTTTATAAATTTTTATTATTTCCTCACTCACTACCCTTCTCTCTCACAGACCCAACATTACCTTGTGCATTTATGCACAATTTTATACCCACTGATTTGGGTGTTTTTTTTACTTAAAATGTGTAAAATTGACTATTTTTTGTATTTTGCAATATTTTGCATGAGATGATGCAGTTGCTTTTAATTAGCAAAAGTTAAAACTCTCTTTTTAATTTTACACACTATAAGAGCATTTCATCCAATGATATATATACATACATACACACAGAGAGACACACACACACACACATTCATTGCAGATTTCATTACTTTTCTTCCAATTAAGAAATTCATAAATCATTGGCAAAATATATACACTATCATCTTCTTCCAGAGAAATTAATTAAAAAAACTAATGTCAATTAACCCAAGAGAGGATTAAATTTATTTATTTATTTTAGTATAAGAAATTACTTTTTATATTTTACTTACCCACTTTCCAAAACATCCCACATTAGATTATGGGGAACTTGTAGTAAACCCACCTATGGTTTAGCTTGGAGCACCCAAAGTTTTGAGTTTTCTTGAATCAAGTTGGGTTACTGGGCCCAAGGGTTTCTTGGAGAGAGTTCACGGGTGGTACATTGGATGCTAAGTTTGAGGAAGCTAAGGTTGAGTCTGAAGCTAGGATTAGGGACGCTATGTTCTTTTAGATTGCCTCTGATGGGTGGAAATTCAAGAATTATAGGGTTTTGGGGGAAGAGAGCTTGGTGTATTTAACGGTGAATCTTCGAAATGGGACTAGCTTGCTTAGGAGGACAGTGTTTGTTAGTGGCTCCATACCTTGTACGTAAGTCAAAGAGGTTTGTGGGAGACAATCACAGGCATTTGTGGGAATGCAGTGCACCAATGTGTAGGAATAGTTGCTGAAACGTTTATGGCAAAGCCATTAAGGAATTTGAAGACTCAAGATTTGGTGTAGAATAGACCGCCATGGCCTTTTAGACTCTCACACGTACTTGAAATCATTGTGCAAGACAAAAAGGCACTACTAGAAATCATGAGTGACAGGGTTGGAATCGCATGAAATTTGGCAAACTCAAGCGAAATCGCCTTCTAAGTAATAGTCGTTGCTTTGCTACAAAGTACCCTCTAAAATTGGCAAATTCCACTGTTGAGCCCTTGAAATCTGTGATTTTTCTATTTATATTAATTTTCGTTTCCTTAATAACCTTTTGCTTAAAAGTTAGAATAAGGTCTCAATTGTTTTGGGATAACTCTTAAGGTCAGTCATTTATGTTTTTCCTAGAAGGAATATTACCTGCTATACAAGTGGAATGAGTGACTGGCTGAATTACATTGTTGGCCATGTGAACTTCTTCATTAGTGAAATCAAAACTGCCTGATTGAATTGGAGTTCCCAGCATAGCCAATAATTGTTGGCATTGCTCTTGAGTGAATGAATATGAAGTAGAAGCAGAAGCAGAAGTAGAGGTATTCTCAACTTGTTCATCTTGAAGATTGACTCGGTGTACCACTATGGACTTTTTTCCCTTCAGCTTGAAGCTATTAGGGTAGTCATGGATCTTGTAACACTTCTCAACAATGTGACCCATCCTACCACAGTGAATATAGGTGGGATTTGTTTCCCCATTAAAGTTCTTGTTGTTGTGGTTATCTGAAGAAGAAGATGCCTTAGTAACTAGGGTTGTTGATTCAACATAAGGATCAAAATTGTTTCCCACACTACATTGTCTTTCTTCTTGTATCAACAAAGAGTACAATTCATTGATGGATGGAAGAGGATCCATCAACAAAATTTGTTCCCTAACTTGAGCATAGGAGTCATTAAGACCCACTAAGAATTGCATCACTAAATCTTGGTGCTGAAGATCACTGAGTTTCTTACCTAAGTTGCACTTGCAAGATCCATAAGAACACGTTGGAAAAGGTCGAAAATTTTGCAATTGCTCCCATGAAGCCTTCAAATGAGTGAAATATGAAGTAATTGACGATTGACCTTGAGTACTACCAGCAATATCCTTTTGTAATTGAAAAACTCGTGGTCTATTTCCTTGTGAATGTCTCTCCTTGAGATTGTTCTAGATTTCAAGAGCAGTGTCTCTACAGATTATACTTGTAGTAATTTCTTGAGAAATGGAATTGAGGATCCACGAAGCAACTATTTTGTTGCAGCGAATCCAAGCTTGAATTGCCGATGGTGTCTGGACCATTGGAGATGAGAGAGTCAATGTGTCATCAATAAACCCTAACTTGTTCTTGGCAATCAATGCCATTTGCATTGATCTTGCCCAAGTTGGGTAATTTTCTCCCACAAGAGGTTGATACACAAGCATGGCACCATGGCTATCTCCGTGGTGCAAGTACAGAGGATTTGAAGGATCATCCAAGATGGATGAGCTTCATGAAGAGGATGAAGAAGTTGAAGTCGAAGCCATTTAAATGGAAGTGTTTTCGACTTGCTGATCTTACAATAAATCAAAATCTGACCACAAAAAAAAAAATCTAATGCTCATAATTAGCAAAAGAAGTTACAACTTTGTTTTTATACTTAAGAACAAAGTAATCAAATTGGAAGTGGAACGTAACTAACTAAATAATGAACTTAACCCTTTTTTTTTTTTTTAATGAGAAAAACTAATGAACTTAACCGATTGGTTACTTACAAAATGACAGCATTTCATATGATAACTACTTACTAACAAAAACTGTAAACTATACGACCTGTAGCATAGTAAATAATACTAACAATTAAACTATAGTCCTTTATGCAGAATGTACAAGAAATTCAGCTGAATGCTTATTGCTTTGTTTCTTGACAAAAAACTACGAAATGATAAATTGCAAATATATATATTCAGATACTAAAATTTTCTTGTCTTACTCAAAGTTCTTTGAAACTTACTTGGATCATTTCGGTGCTTCCACATGATACCAATCTATGACAAAATATTCTGTGAAATTGAATTGGGAGGAAGAAAGAATTGCATATAAAAATGGTATTTTATAATTTATAGTAAGAATTTGGAAATTCTAGGATGGAATTCAGCAAAGATACTCACAGTTTCCGCGTGAGAGTACTTTCCAAGAAGAAATAAAATATAAGACAAGAGGTAGTTTCCTGCGCTGAACAGTTTCTACTAGGGACAAAAAGTGTGTTTTGTAGCTTTATTTGTGAGTCAAAAACGTGACTTTGGCTAATTTAATTGCTGAGAGCATTCACATCTTGGGACAACTCAATTGCCAGCAATTTTAAAGAGGAGGAAGTTTCCTGCGCTGAACAGTTTCTATCATGGACAAAAAGTGTGTTTTGTAGCTTTATTTGTGAGTCAAAATGTGACTTTGGCTAATTTAGGCCCGTTTGGTAGAAGAATTTGAGTAATATTGTCTGAGTATTTTTTATATGCGTGTGAGTGAAAAAATGTGTAAAAAAATGTGTAATGTTGTTTAAAATGTAAATTATTGTGTTAAAACAAATATGTCAAACAGGGCCTTAATTGCTGAGAGCATTTACATCTTGGGACGACTCAATTGCCAGCAATTTTAAACAAATGAGAATCTTTTCGTGGAATGGTGGACAAATGACGTGATCCACCATAATGACGGTATAATTTCTCAGGGCTTTTACATCAATTGGGTTGTTCTGTTCATACCATAGATTGACACTCTGATGGCTTGGGTAACTCACATGCTGGTCCAAGGAATCCAACTTAGTCAATTTGTATATGCAGTCTCTAAAATGTGGATAGAGGAATTAGTGTTGTTTTTAGCTGCTTTGGCTGCTGATTTATTTGTTTTTAAGAAAGTTATCCATAAATTTTTAACTACCTATCAAAAAAAAATCTCCATGTTTTCCCATTTTCTAATGATTTTCTGCCATTTATTAATTCCACAAACTTTCGGTACCTCTTCAAGGCTCCTCTGGACCTCAGGTTTGTGCAAATAAGGTATTATTAGAAAGCTTATAAGATCAGCTTTACAACGGTACCAAAGTTGCATCAATTGGATGTCCAAATTAAAAGTATTGACGATTTAGAACGAACTGTGTATAAATGATGATTAAATGTACTAGTTTTTAATTTCTATATGTACTAGTCGCAGACTCACGCAATACGTGAGAATATATAAATATTATATAATTAGATGTAGTATATAAAAAGTAACAATTAATTCAAGTATTTTTAAAAAAATATTTCTATAAGAATTTTTTATTTTTTTTTTATCTCTGTAAATATATCATATTATTATTTTTTTGTATGTTTGATTAACATTTTTCTAAGGTGAACTATATTCTTCTAAATCTCTCTCTCTCTTGTGGAATCTTTTTTTTTTTAAGAAATAATTAATTACAACATGCTACTAACCCTACAACTTGAACTATTTCTCCTCTAAACCCTCAAACACTTTGTACAAGTGGATTTCTTTTCTTTCTTATAGTTCTGTTTAAGGTTGATGATTTTTCTTAGGGGTGTTTTGGAAGCCAAAGTGAAAATTGTGAAATCGTTAAAAAACTAATAGAAAAATAATGGAAAAAAATACTTTAGTTTATTCGTGACCCCTAAAACCTCCACTTACAGATTCATTCTTCACTTAAATGTAATTTAATTTATTATTTTGTTCTTTGCTTATAGAGTTGAAACCACATCCGCCTGGAATTGGAAAAGACTCAGGTATCATCTTTGCATCACAATATTTGCTTAAATTTATATATGATTGGCCCTTGAATTTTAGAGTCATTTGGATTGTTTACAATATTTGAATGGAATCATCTCTATCTCTAATAGTATTGTATCATTACTCTCACTCAAATTGTTGAATGAATTAATGAAATACCTGATACATACTCTACACCACCAAAACCCATTAAATTAAATAGGTTTAGACTTTAACTGAGATTAAGCAAGGTAATATCCAGACAGAATATGAGTTTTTGGGCTTCAAGGAAGGTTAGCTTTAATTTTTTTTTCCTCTTTGTTTAACGTTTTAATTAGATAATATTATATATTATTAGAATTTAAAATTTTAATTTAATGGAGTCTTCAGTCTTCAGTTTGTCTGCAAGAAGTTTTGCACTAATTCTCTTTATTTTGGTAGAATTTATAAACAATGCAAAAAAGATAAAGAGGCAAAGTTGAAAAATAAATTCAAAAGCAACAAATTGCTACCCACATTCCCCAATATATGCATGTCCAACAACAATGTCAATTTAAGCAAATAAGAAAGCAGAGAAGATATAACAGGTACTTTTTTCTTTTCATTATGAATAAATATAAAATTGTATTGTCCAATAGTACCTAAAATTAACTTGTTTTATTCATTTTAAACTGAAAAGTGACTACAATTTAGAAGAGAAGATCTCAACAATGTTAGAAATACAACTGGCATAAGAAGTGTTTCTACTTTTTTTTTTTTTATAAACATTTATGTTTCTAATTATTTTGCAATAAAGACAACATATATTGTTTTATAGTAGCTTTATTTTGAGAAAAAGTTACATAATCATGTTTATGCAGATAATATACCAAACAATTCAGCTATAATTTCCTATAATTTCCAGCAACCAACAAAAACAAAGGCTTCATCTTAGTGATAAACATATTTTTACATTAAATCATATTTTTTGTTAATTATTTAGACATCGGATGTCAATCTAAAACTCTACATTAATTATAATACAGGAAATTATTATGAACCATGCAACTTTGGGCTTTGGCCAACCATCATGCAAATGCCTATATTGTGGAGCATTATTGTGGTATGAAGAACGTGTATGGAAAGCAATGCATCATAGAAGTCCACATATTCAAGAAGATAATGTGTTATTTGAGCTAAATGTAAGTCACATCAGTTTCTATTCTAAGTGGATATAAAACTATGACCACTTACTACCTGCTGCCCATATTCAATGTTTTCAAATAGGCATGAACTGCTTAAGTATGCGATCTAACCAAAATTTAAATTTTAGCATATATTTTGACATCTGTCTATTTATTTCAGCCTAAGATAGTAAGATATGAATTTTGAAAGGTTTACATACAAATATAATTTTAAAGTAAAGTGAAATTTTATTTGTTTTTAAATAGTTTTTTCTAAAAAAAAATTGTGTCTTTGTAAAAGTAAAAAATATTATTTTTGTTAAACTATACCATGCATCACATGGGTCAATAGCTAGTATTTAAAAAAAAAAAAAAAAAAAAACCATCACGCTTAATCAAAGTTATAAGAAAGAACAATAATCCACCGAGAGAGAGAGAGAGTACTTACAGTTTTTTTGTTGGAAAAATATGGATTGAATGAGAGAAGTAATATCAAATTTATACAAAATAAAATAGAGAGAAGAATAATCAAAATATAAGAAAGAGAAAATGATAGAATAATAGTAAAGTAGAGAGTAGTGGGGAGATATAAAGACAAAGAGGGAGGGGAAAGGTTGGAAGAAGTGTAACAGCAAATGTGGATGAATAGGGAGGGTAGGAGTTTTTTTTTAATAGGGAAAATAAAAGTGAGTGAAGAAAATGTAAAAATAAGTGAATGATGTCATTAGAAGGTGAGAAGGGGAAGGGGAAGGAACATGTGAGGAACAAAAGGGAAGGAAATCTAGAGGTTGTAACCGTGGTTTTCTAAGGGTTTTCAGTTTAGAAGACTTGGGTTTGAGCTTTAAGTTAAAATTAAATTTAGAAGAAGTGGGTTGGTGGAATTAAATTTAAAAGAAGTGGGCTTTATGGTAAAGATAGGCTGAAAATAATTTCAGTTTTATTAGTATTTTAAAATTGTAGGATAAATTTAGGAAAGATGATGGGAATGACATGGTTACTGACGTGGCTCAATGTGAGCATAGTAACATTAAATGTTACGCTTCAGCTTTTAGTAATATATATATATAGATTTATTTTCAAAACTCAGAGAAAATCCAATTAGATTTTAATTAGATTCTAAATTTTGCACTATATTTCCATTTCAAAAAGTTTTTATTTTTATTTTTGTAGCAAGTAAATTATTAAGTGCAAAAATCAAAGAGTTTAAAACCAATTAAATTCTAAATCATATATATATATATATATATATATATATATATATAAAATATGAGAAACCATTACATATTTTAAAAATATATGGTTTTAAAAAAGTGTATATTAATATTAGATATAATTTGAACCTTTTCCCAAAACACCAAAAAGGTATAATCTACACCATATAAGTGTGACTTTTAAAAAAAATTTGTACTTGTGCATATGCACGAGACTACACATTAGTAGAAAATAAAATACTAGTTGAAATAGTTAATTTTTTTTATTACAAAATTGAAGTGCAAGTATTTATTTATTGAACAAAAAAATACAAGGATCAAACTGGCACTCACTTTGAACTCAAGGGTGACATTTGTATAAACCCCCTTATTTATTTATTTAATTTTTTGATGAAATAAACCCCCTTATTGGAATAGGGGTAAACCTCAAAAATTGGATACAAGAATGCCAGAGAAGCTACAGCTTGTGTTCTAGAGATGGTCTATTGGTCTCTAATATCTAATTCCAAATGAGTAGATGGGCCATCCAATACTACGAAGATGTTCCCCTTCTGGTAAAAGGAAAAAAAAAAAAAAAAAAAAGTAAACAGCAGAGAATTGCTCCTATAGCAATTTCCATATGGTCGGACCAGATATGTAAACAATTTCGTTCAGTGTTCCTATAGCAATACGGCCTTGAATTTCCTTCATGACTATTTTTCTTAAGCCTAGAATTAAAACTTAACTAGTAAGTTTCCGTGTGATGCACGGATATTATTGTAATGTTTTATGTAAATTTATTTTTGAAAAATATTAGACATATTATAGCATATTTAATATAAAATTTTTGTAGTAATGAATTCCTCATAAAAAGTAACAATTATAAATTGCTCATATATATCTATTATAATTATTTTGTTCAAGTAATGAGCAATAATTAAAACCACTTAGAGTAATATTGTATTTAAAGCTGATAAAAGCATATTAATTCATTCTATATTATTGATTTTTATTATATGATGTAATAAAAAGCTTCATTACGAATTTTTTTTTTCTTCAATCTTTGTTATTAAGGTATCGTGATGCTTGTTATTATCATCAATTTATCTGTCTTCAACGTTTGAAGTTTAGTCCGTCCATATTTGTTCAATTTTCAAGCTTTCATCATTCTTTTTTTCTTTTGTTACATCATTTGTGTTAATCACTAATAAATTGGCATTGAAAAATTCTTAATTAGATCTTATAAAGTTTGGACTTTATCGCTAAGATTTTTCATAGTATTTGCATTTATATAAAATTTCAATGATGTTACAGTTTTTTGTAAATATTTTTATTTTTTATTTTTGGAATTTTGGAATAGTGCAGCAAAAAGAATTAATATAGCATATTGAATTGTGTATTTTTTTTTCTTCCATACTTTTTTATCATTTGAAGGTGCATAAAAAATCTTAACAATTATGTAATTTTCAAAACCACCCTTTAGATTGAATTCATTCAAATGAAGTAGAGAAATCCATTTTTTTCCTAATTTGTTTTTCAAATCACGTGGAATTCGTTCTCCAATATCAATATTTTTACAATAACTTAAATAAGTTGTACCTCAGTTTATTCTTCAGCAAAATATCTTGTAGATTCAATTAGGATTTTCTCGGCATCTCAATCAAATATCACAAAATTTGTTTTGATAGTTGCATCAAAAACTTCAATTTGAATCATGTATTTGAAGCAGTTTGCAATTGTATATATATAGTAGTTATAATGAGATAAATATATTATAAATATTTGGAGGGTATGTAGTTAATGTGAGTGCCTCTAACTTTGGGATAAAAAGATTTATTTTTGTAAACCATTTTGCATACCAAAATGATTTTACTTGTGGTTTGACGTTCCTTTCACAAAGTACGCATAAAATATAATGCCAACCTATTGTTGCATCAATATTACTTATTATTGCAATACTTTAGCAGTTTACATCTTGCAATAAACTTTGAAATTAATATGTATTATTTTTTTAATATAAATAATATGATGTATGATTATTTTTTTACGTAAATGATGAGTATAAATTGAAATGATTAACAAACCTGTTTCGTAGAATCTCATTCAATGCATTTTATCTTTACTATTGTTTTCATAATATTTAAAGATAAATCCTCCTATGAATTTATATTTTTTTTGCATGTATTTTTGGTATTTCTTGTATAGGATCCTGTTTTTTATCATTCCTATCATTGAATTTTTTTAAAGAAAATATTAAGTTAATGGCATTTTGTAAGATAATATATGATATTTATTAGACTTTTTTGTTATTATAAATTTTAGAAATATGCACTTGTCAATTATTTTAACAACCTCAAGGATCTTAAAATTTATATATATTTTTGTTGCACTGGTCAATGACAGAGAATTTGTTTGCATAAATTGCATAGAACATTATTAATAGACAAATGCATATTGAATTAAAATTGGGGAAAAATGAAGACATGATTTCATGACGATGAGATTTTCTAGAAGTATCACATATACGTGGGGGAGGAAGAATAGAGTTTGTAAGAGGGTAATAGTTTTTTTCCTTTGATTTACACGTAGGAAATGTCAAACTTGGGTCATAATATGTAAGGTAAAAACTGACTTGAGTTTTTCATAAGGTTTGGTCTACTTTTAAAAGGTAGTTTATTTTATAGTGAATTAATTTTGGTCTAATGGGTCTAATTGTCAAGAACAACCCATATTTTATATAATAGTAAAAAGAAGTTACTATGATCTATTGGATAACAGTAAAAAAAACTTAATAAAAAAAGGTAAAAAATGCTAAATTTATATAATAGTAAAAATAAGTTACTATGATCTATTGGGTAATGGTTAAAAAAACTTAATGAAAAAAGGTAAAAAAAATATTAAATGTAATATTAGAATGCCACGTGGTAGGACAATAAAAAAAAGTTACTATGATCTATTGGGTAACAGTAAAAAAATATATAATAAAAAGAAGTAAAAAATGTTAATTTTATATAATAGTAAAAATGAGTTACTATGATCTATTGAGTAACGGTTAAAAAAATTAATGGAAAAATGTAAGAAATGTTAAATATAATATTAGAGTGTCACGTGGCAAGACCTCATGCACTTTCATATGAGGTTTTTGCTTATATGTATATATATTGATTGATTTCCTTGTTTGATGAATAGCATGATCATACTACAAATAACAAGAAGCAAACAGTAGAGAATTGGCTTGACTAAAACACCTGATATGCAAATTTTTAATAGCAATAAATAAATAGATTTATTTATATCCATTAATTTTAAGCACCCAAATACTCTCTTATACTGAAATATTCCCAAACAAACACAGCCCAAAAAACGCTTTATAATGTCCAAAAACTGTGAAGCTTGCCATTATTTTTAAGCAGACAATAACTCTCTACTTTTCTTCTTTGTTGACCTTCTCACATATGGGTTCCTACCTAATGTTTCTCATCTCAGAGCAGCAATATAACGGTCATTCACGTCATCTTTCTGCTGCAATTCTCCAAGTTATTCTGCCAATCCTCTTGATTTACTTTCCCCATCATTTGATTGATTCACAATTTCAAGTTCAAACAGTCATGATGTGTTATAGGAATTTAACCACGCCTAATCATTAATGTTTAGGTTAACGAATGTTAACCTAATCATTAAGTGAACACTCTTCAGGATCTTGATCCACCCACGCATCCAAGGCTCTTTGTAGGCTAATTAAAATCTCATTCATGAGGGACGATCTGGACCATTTAGACTTACACAATCCAAAGCTAGGGACCCAACATGTGCCACTGCCTTTCTTTCAAATGGGGTAGGTGGTGGTACTTTTGGGTCCAAAACCCTGCGAAATTTTGGGAAATGTAGCTCTGTACCGGACAACATTTCTAGCAACACTCCTCCAGAAGTACACATCAGTTTTCGTTGTCAATTGCAAATTAAGATGATGTGTGTACTCGGGGTCCATGTAATCCAAGGCTCCCATCTCTACTAGATTAGAAAAATGCCCTACCCTGTCTACTACGAAGCACTTCACAAAATGGCCCAAATCAGACACCTTGGCAGTCCACCGTGCATCTAGCAATATATTAGATGACTTGAAAATTTTGGAAACAACAAAATCATTTCAAAAAAAAAAAAATGCAAGAATACTAAATAAGAAAGGAAAACGAAAGAAAAAAAAATCATTTTTTATTGTGTGTTTTGTTTACCACAATGGTCTTTTTATTGTTGCCTTAACTTTGAAAGTTTCTAACAAAAATATTGGTCTTCTCAAAATAGGGAAAACTAAAATTTGATTGAAAAATATGGAGAACAATTAGTATTGTGCTTTTTTTTGGTAAATGACTAGTGATTGTATCTGGAATGTATATTAGTATATATAACATTATAAAACTTAAATAAATAATCAATGTATGAGTGAGTGAGAGAGAGAGAGAGAGAGAGATAAAGTTGTGAAAACCGAAATTTTGGAAGAGAAAGCACTATAACATTAGATAAATGAAGAGACACTTAATGCTTGATGTCTTATCAAAATGGTGAAAAATGAAAACTAAAGCTTGATTGAAAAATATGGAAAAAAAAAATAGTATTGTGCTAAATTTTTTGTTGTAGATGATAGGTGATTGTATCTAATGTTGGAAAATTTAGACCCCGATTAATTGAATTAACAAGTTTTAAACCCAAGTTGTTAATTAGATTGATTATGAATAAACATTGTTAAAAAACCTAACATCAATATCATGCACAACGGAAAAGTAAATAAGACAAGATATGATGACCTAGGAAAATTAATAAATCAAATCGCTTTCATAGTAAAAAATCTGAGGGGGGGGGGGGGGAACCTTCCTAAAAAGCAATTCACAATAATAAAGAGAAATTTTAGATCTAGTACAAAATTTTTTTCCTTAGACTCTACAATCCCCGTAGATGAACTTACAGTAGAAATCTTATACCGCTTCAGAACCTCTGAACTCTTTAATATATGAACGCCACCCTTTTGCTCGGATCCCAGTACGTGACTAACCAATGATCACGGCTTCCATTATGTAACTAACTCACTAACTTGAAGAAGATGTTGGTTACAAAGTTCTTTACTTTATCAACAATGAAGATTAAGAAGCATTTGGTTACAAAACTCTAATGCGCACAAACGCAATAGCTTCTTTCAGAGAAAATAAGCATTCAATCACTTTTTGCATTTGTTCTCCTTGTATTCTTTTATGTGATGACCTTTAAAATAAGTCATATATATGTCTAGGGTTGTGAGAAAAGAAACTTTACACATACATGTCAACATAGGCTGAAAATCAGATCTGAAAATTTGAATTTTGTAATTCTCAATAGATACAACTGTAGAGCTATCTGTTGAGAGCTCGATAAATATATCTGACAAGCTATCTATCAAGATTCATTAATCCTCAATAGATATTATTTGTTGGCAACTGTTGAGAATCTGTCCAGCTTTAATGAACAGTTTTTCTTCACTTGTTTTTTGGTCCAATCTTCATGGCTTTGATACTAGACTTGAACTCTTATTCTTTGAAGTATTAAACACATCTTAGATCTACTCAATTACAAGTAAAGTGTGTTTTGTTAAAGGATTAGCCAATTCTAAATAACATATGTTCTTAACATGATTCACATATGTCCAAACATCTAAAATGTGCATTGGTATATATAACATTGTAAAACTTAAATAAATAATCAATATATGAGTGAGAGAGAGAGATAATGTTATGAAAAATTGAAATTTTGGAAGAAGAAACACTATAATGATAGATAAACGAAGAGACGCTCAAGCCATCTCTGGGTTGGAGATTTGGGTGCTAAATTTTGGTTTGGATACTTGAAATGTTAATTTTATCCACTGATAAAAATAATGAATTAATCAATTTTAACAATTACTTGAAATTTTGAAAGAAGAAAATAAAAAGTTGAGATCAATTTTGGTAGTTAAATAGTCAAATATATGTATCTAATGAATAATAATGTGTCCATAATCTGTTTTTAATTATTTTACGTAAAAAAAAATAAAAAATCATAAAGAGAAAAATGATTTAAAAAGAAAAAGAAAAAAAGTATGATGTGGCTCAATAAGAGCATGGCAATATGAAAGCTCGGATTTGTGTAAAACACAAGAGCTTGTTTGAACCCCTAATTAAAAATTACGGCTAGATCACTTTTACTCTTACTTAATCAAAGTGCAGAAACAAGAGTAAATATGTGCAATGTACCGATATTACTCTAGTGCATAAACATGAACAACAAACAATACAAATAAAATACAAGACTAAGGGAAGAGAGATGTAACTACAAGATAACACCAAGACGTGTTATTAAAGAGGAAATCGAAGAACTCGGTGAAAAACCTCTCCTCTGCTCTCCAAGCGGTAATCGATCTACTAAAGAAAAAAGTTGGAGTACACGAATAACAAAAGACCCTCCAAGCCTAGTCTACCCCATGTACTTGAGCCCTCCAAGCTCCTGCTACCAATTGACTTCTCGGAGCCTTGTCTTCTTTAGCTCACCGAATCCCACAATACGCCCGATTGCATCCACCAAGCCTCACCAACTTCTTTTGGCAAATCCCAAAAACTTCCCAAGCTCCAAAACACTCTCTACACTTTGAAAATGTGTGGATTGTGTTTAGATACAAATCTCCTCTCAAGGTATGACAATGGGAGGGGGAATAAGAAGAGGCTATAATGATTTCTCACTAAGGATGAGTATCTCTCTCTAAAAGATGGGTGTGTGTGTTGTAAAAAACCTATTTAGGGTTTTTCTCTCTGAATGACCTCCTTACAATTTCTGTGGGTAATAAGGGTATATATAGTATGGGTGAAACGTATCAAAGTTACACTTAAAAATCCTCTAAGCAGAATGTTTCACGAGTATCTCGCGAGAATGCCTTACCTGCAAGACACTCGTGAAACTGACAGCTTGACACAACTCTTCAATTTCCAGTCATATGCTTCTCATGTGTCTACTTTGCGGGTTGGCTTCTTGCGAACTTCTCGTAAAATCCACTTGATCTTCAATTAAGCTTGTGTTTTTACCAACTTAATACTAAATTCAATACAATAAAATCCCACAAAAATGCAAGGAAACAAATTTATGCAATTACAACACTTTTTGTCATGGAATAAGACAACACTAATATTATGAGAAAAATCATAAATTAACACAATATTAAATATTACGTTTCAGCTTATATATATAGAAATACAAATTTAGAATTTAAAATAAGTAGGTGTATAATGGCGTTTTAAATCCATAATATCACAACTCACTAGTGCTTTTGTTTGAGAAAAATGTTCTAAACTCAAATCTTTTATGTGCTGTTGAATTATAGTAGCAATTTTATTTTATTTTTTAAATCCTCAAATCCAAATGCAACCTCAATTTGCATTCCCTGTATTGGGTTCTTTGAATTGTTTAGCCCATTCTATTGCTGATAGCGTATAAGAAATTAACACACCTCTATCCGATATAAGAATCCATTAAATAAGACTACCCTGTGATGCTCTTCAATTTAAACAGGGGAGCTGTGATATCAGATGGGTTTTACTAGTTTATCAACTCAAAATTCAGATGCATGACATGCACTCAGAAAGAATGAGATCTTGATGTCTCTGACAAAAATGAATCGTCACCAGAACCAAAACGGCCCACAAGCACAACACTGCTCCTCAATCCTCCACATGGTTGTATGAAAACATTGAAAAGATTATATAAACATACAAGTATATTTTTCACATTACTGATAAGATGATGCTAATCAAGTTTCTTTTCTTCACTACTTTAATAAGTTCAAGCTAGAAAATGTAAAAACTCACTAGAATGAGAAACTTGAGCAGAAAGAATTCTTGATATTCAAACTAATGGATCCCAATATATAATATGCAGGCTTCGGGAACAGAGCTAATAACTTTGTAACACATCCTTAAGCTGTTAAGCACAACTCACCAGACCTTCCAGACAATTACAATCCCGCTGCTAAATGCTCATTCAGTACATACAAGTCACCAGTAAAATAATAATACTCATTGTAACTTACAAAAGATCACACTAATGAAAGTTAAAAAATAAAGTGGGAATTGTTGTTTTTCATGAGTAACAATCAGCATACAAGCGAATAATTATGCTTGCATGTAGCAGATGTATCAAAGTCAACTTACTCGGGATGAATTTTGGTAGGCTGGATTTCCATCCAGTCTAGGATAAAGTGGGGGATGATGGTGCAAAGGCTGCTGGCCTTGTCGATGAACCATAGGATGACTAGCATAATTTCTAGGCTCCCTTGGTCTTTCACTGGCATCTTCAAACCATTCCAATTTTTCTAAAACTTCTAACATTGATGGTCGGAGCTTAGGTTCAGCTGCAAGGCACTTTAGAGCAAGCTGAGATATATGGAATGCAGCCTTGGGGGTCCATAATTTGTTTCAACTTTCTTATTTCTGATAGATATGGTTTGATCCAATCCACCAGATTATGTTTCCCACTTGGACAATTTGTATCAAGTGCCGGTAAGCCTGTTAGTAGCTCAACTAAAACAACACCAAAACCATACACGTCGCTCTTGACGAACAGAGGCCCTGTATAATCAGCATAACATATTGGCAAGGCACAGCTTTTAAAAGATTCAGGGTTAAGTAGCTGATGTTTGCCAAAATTTAGGTCAAGCTTAAGCCTCACCCTCATTTGGCCTTAAGAGCACCAAAAGTCCAAAAGTTTTGGCAGAAATAATACCTGTGGGAACATACCCTAGAGCTGCATAACCATACGTTTCCATTGCTTGTGCTGTCACATGTGATTGACTAGCTGATGGACCCAACTTTGTCAAGCCAAAGTGATATCTTGGCAGTATAGGACTGCAATAAAACCAAAAGTTAGACAAGTTCAAAATTTATTTGTGAGACATTCTTTTGTGAGCAAGGAATTTTTAAACTCCTTAATTCCATGACGTGGTGGATCAATTGTGAGAGGTGGGTTCACAAAGGGAAAATGGGTGTACATAAAGGTTGGAAATGTGAACAAGATGAAAAGATGATATAATAATTAATGGGCTAGGGACAGTAGCAATGTTTCATTCCTTAGTGTATCTCTTGTAGTTTGATAGTTATTCACTTTTCAATAGAAATTTACCCCATCCAGCAGTATTTTGGAGGCCTTAAAATCTCCATAAATAATTTTTATATCAGATGTGTGCAAAAATGCCAGGCCCCGAGCTGCTCCAATTGCAATCTTAAGCCGTATATCCCATGGAAGTGGCTGAACAGCTGACCACTCTGCATAAATAAAAGATGTGTATGGTGAACCAAATGAACTTTTATATTTGAATCACATTCACAGCACATTCCCTGCACATATGGAAAGTAATAGAATTCAATTATGTTTTAAGCTCTTACTTCCAAAAAGATGGTTTTCTAGGCTGCCTTTTTGCATGTATTCATAAATGTGGAGTAACTCTCTGTTCTCCCAGCAGTAGCCTAACAGCTTGATTAGGTTAGGATGAGAGAGCCTTCCTAAGAAATTCACCTCTGACTACACCAATAAATTAGCACTGAGATAAGCATACATATTTAAAATGGTTTGAATGTAATGTTAAAAATCAAATTAGTGAAACATCTAACCAAACTCCAAATAATGCATGTGTGTGTGTGTGTGTGTGTGTGTGTGTGTGTGTGTGTTGGGGGGGGGGGGGGGGGGGGGGTGTTTAGAAAAACAAGAACTGTGGCTAAATTTAATAAAGAACAAGCATTCACAACATCAGGTAATTAATTGTCTATAAAGCCTTGATCTCCACTAAATTTAGTTATGTTAGGCACCATTTGCACTAATCATTCTAAACCAGAATAGCATTTTGTACCCCAGACTTAGTAGCAATGAGGAAGCTGCAGTTCAGCCAAAGTAAACCAAATAACAACTGGGTACATTATTTCCTCTTTTTTTTTTTTTTTCTCTGCAATTTTTTTTTCTTTAAGACACAGCAATATAAAACATCCAAGGTTTTTTTTTTTTTGGATATAATATATCAAAGGGTTCATTTTAGTTATCATCATGAAATATGGGATTGTTTGCAATGTCCACTCTAAAGGAATTCAAAACACAAACTTCACAGCTATATATTCTTCCCTAGCAAGTTGGGTAGAATTACCTGCACTCCTGAAATCCTGGCACGCTCTCGGGGCTCAATTTTTTGACAGCAATTACCATCCAATTTCCACTCTTGGATTGCCCTTTATCCTTGAGCAAACCCTTAAAGATCTGCCCAAATCCTCCTTCACCAAGTACTGTATCAGGTCTAAAATTCTTGGTTGCAACCTTTAATTCTGTAAAACTGGAGATCCTCAAGTTTGGGGTGGGCAAGATCTGACCAAGTATTATTTCATCATTTTTGGAGCTACAACTGTCCGATTGAGACCCGGCTGGTGGGAATAGTGACACTATGGAACAAGAGAATTGTGCACGAGGTGATTGGTTAGACTCTGAACAACTATTGTCGGTCTCAGTCTCAGAAATGGTGGGTGGGAATATTAATGGAATGGAAGGATTTGTAATTATTATCTCATAATTTTCGGGACTGTCTGCTGCAGACCTGGTTGGTGGGAATAATGACACTATGGAATTGGAATTGTGAGAGAACGTTGGAGATGTTTCGTTGGATTCTGAACTACCATCATTTTCACTGTCTGTGTTAATGGCTGGGAAGATTGATGGAACGGAAATAGGGGAGTCTTGATTTGTTCCATTCCTTATCAAGCTAAAACTGCCGGACTCTGAGTTGGCTGATGGGAAAACAGAGTACTCTACTAGTAATTCACTTCTTTCTTCCCTTACAGTACTACCACGGTGCGAGTTGTTGGCAACAAATTCTGCAACCAAAAATTACGAAATACAGAAATGTTTAAAGTTGAAATTATATAGTATTCAGTCACTACAATTTTCTTGTCTGACTCAAATTTTTGAAACTTACCTGAATCAACTTGATGCTTCCTCATACTGATATTGGACAGAAAAATTTTGGTAGATTGAGAGCGAAAGAATTACATATGAAAAATTTGGAAGCTTCAGCGAAGATACTTTCTCATGGACTTTCGCGTTCCTTTCCGCTTGACTGACTAGACCAAGGGCCAAGTTCACTTTCCAGAAGAGGTAGTTTCCTTGCGCTAAACAGTTTTTTAGTAGCGACAAAGTGCGTTTGGTAGCTCTATTTGTCAAAACTGTGACATTGAGTCTTCGGCTCATCTACTTCCCGACAGTTTTCATATCCTGCTATGGCTTAATTGCTATACAATAGGGCCTTACATCATTTGGATTGTTTTCTTTGTGGGTCTTAGCAAATCTATCTCAACAATTGGTCTTGTGGTCCTAATGCTCATTTGGATTGAGTTAGGCACTGAGCTTTCGTGGGGCTTATCCTTGACTTTTCCCATGTACTGAATCAGCCCAAGTTCATAAGCTCTGCTAGCTAGGTCCACGGGATTTAATTTTCCCAAGTTCGTAAGCTCTGCTAGCTTTTTCCAATTAATTGATTAGTTGATACTATGATTATTACAAGTTTACAATTATTTATATACTATCAGTTGCTACTAAGTAATTGATTATGAGTTTGTTCCTATTAAGTTCCATATTGGTAACAAAAAGTTTACTATCACTATCATGACATAATGCTTGTGTGCAATTGGTTTGGATTAAGCCTTTTTTGGTTAACTTATTAGAATATTTACATCTTTTTACTATCTTGCACAAACAAAAACAAAAAACAAAAACAAAAAAAACAAAAACAAAAAACAAAAACAAATTGAGTAGAAAATGGTCTGCCTCCACCAATTCATACATTTTAAACAAATGTACCACATAAAATACTGAATATTGAAATAAAACTAGGCTATGAATGATACATAATAGGAAGGTTCAAGCACCAACAAATCAAGTGCCAAAAGTGACGTGATATATAATAGATATTTTTTCCTTTCCATTTTATTAATTGAAAGCATATTTTCACCATATGCTTGAACTTGTTTAAAATGAGAGACACTACTAGTTCGAAGGGCTTATAACATCCCACTATCTCAAATACGCAGAAATTCAAATAAATATTTCAATTGTTCCAATAGACTAAGAAACAATATATACGTGTACTCTTCCCGAAAGAGATCTTTTGAAGGTTGCAACTTTTAGGGTAGATAAAAAAAAAAACATTCAACAATTAATGGTATGAAAATAACAATATTACAAAATCCCCATTTCTTGTACCACTCTTTCATGCTCACAAGTTATTTGAAACCCATAAAAAATCTTCCACTTCCCTTCAGAATCAACTTTCCATGGAACTCAATCTAACAATAAGTAACTTTTCACTATAGTCAAAGCTATATGTGAAAGGGTTAAAAGTTTCAAAAACACATTAAGTTGAGTCATCTAGAGATGACTCAACTATGGTCCTTGATCAACTTCAAAGAGAGAACTAGCAAATGCAAAGGCAAATAAATAGTTGTCATTTAATCCAAAAGGCAAGGAAACTTTTAAAAGGGAAGGCCCAAGAGAGAATTATGAAGTCCATTAACAAAATTGTAGACTTGGATGATGACAGATATTTCAAAAAATTTTAATTCAACCAACTATGATTTCCAGAAATATTTGATACAAACTTTGGATGCTGTTAAAACTATTAGCCTCTGTCTAAAAATTCATTGGATATGTTGCTGAATATGTTATAAGAGTTGTATAAAGCACATCAATATATTGTTAGGTGGAGATTTGGCTTTAGTGTTAACATTAAAAAATATATAAAATATAAAATGTTATGGTTATGGTTATTTTTACAAGTTGTGAGTTTCTATTGGTTTTGTGGGTACCGGTTCTTTTGGCATTTAGATCTCACTTACTAGAAACCTTGGAAGTTTTCTTGGAGAAAGATGTGGTATGTATTTGAAATGAATGACACTAGGGTGATGTGTGTGTGAAAGTCTTTTAATCTTTTTACTTACTCTTTTTTGAGGTTTTAGCAGTATTTGGGTCATTTTTAGCATTTTAGAGTGCGACATTTTAGTGGATAAGCAATGTTGTTTAGAGGGTGAGCAATGTCATTTCACTTGCATCTTTATAAGGTAAATTACAACATACCCAATGTGGTTTGGGGATATCAACATTTTGTCCACCAATTTTCAATTGCCCAATTTAATAACCTCTTAACATTTGGAACAAAATGAAACTATTAGGGATTTTGTCGAACACGTTTTGTAGTTCAAAATGCCACTGGTTGTAGAACCCCTCAACGTTGCTAGTATAAAAGAATTGAATCTTTCACATATTGTGGGAGCAATATTATATGGCGTCTTTCAAAAATATGAAAAGGTATTAACCATTTTTCTTTTATATTTTTATAAGTTTTAGACTAGTATGTAGTATCATTGAATTTGCTTAGTAATTATTATGTATAATAGCATTAGTTTTTTTTGTTACAATTATTGTTTTTGATTTGTGACTGTTATTTATCTAAAAAAAAATTCTTATTTTATTTGGTTCAAGATAAAAAAAATACTAATTATGGTCTGACATGGAAGTTTTTAAATGCCAAATATTGTTACTGGTGCACTTTGTCTACCACATAGATTATTTCTATTTGTGAGATAATGGTAAGGACCAAAACTAGAATGCTTTATTATTTTATGAACTAAATGCAGTAAAATTATAAAGTAGTGACCAAAATGGAATTCAAGTCAAAACATAGAGACCAAAAAATGTATTTTCGCCTTGGTTTTAATGTCAGCATAAAAAAAAAAAAGAGTAAAAACGTTAATGTTATGATTATTGTTACAGGTTGTGAGTTTCTACCAAACCCTTGGCATTTGAGACCCACTTACTTGAACCCTTGGAAGTTTTATTGGCGAAATATGTGGTATGTATTTGAAATGTGTGACACTAGGGTGATGTGTGTGTGAGTGAATATTCCACCTTTTTTACTTATTCATTTTTGAGGTTTTAGCAGTATTTGGGTCATCTTCGGCATTTTAGGGGTATTTTGTGTTAGAATAATATGACCCAACATGATATTTTATGATGTCTCTATTATCAATAAATTATTATTCAAAATTTCTTGTGAAATTTTGCAATATTTTTATGGTGCAAAATATTGGTATATTGATATATATCTACTTGATTTTGTAGACTAAGGTTGTATTTCGATAGCTTATATTTTGCCAGCTTATTTTTTGCCAACTTATTTTACTACTTAGCTTATTTTACTACTATTTATGGGTTCCACTACATTTTTTGGTACTATTCATGAGTCTCACTATACTATTTCAACTAATTTTTACCTTTATGTATAGTATTTTCAACAAAAAGTTTTCAATTTCAATAAAATAAGTAGATCCCAAACAGACCCTAAGATTATGAATCATTTTGTTATAATCCTTGACTTGACCATATCTATCATGATGTAGCCTATTCCTATAGGTACATTATTTGACCATGATGGAAAGGAGGTGTAAGTTAAAATTGCTCAGACTATGAAAGATAATAAGGATTAGTCTTTCAATTGTTAGTACATAATAATATCTATAGTCCTTCCATAATGAGATTCATGCACGTTGAGCATTGACCTTAGTAAATCTATCGTGTCGTTACAAGTAACTTATGTCGTATAAGAGGTGTTGTCATTATAGTGATGCTAGATATAAACGATAGGCAAAACAATGCGTTAGTATGGAGTTACAAAAGTAATGACACGTTAATGAACTTCTTCATTAATGAATCTAATTAATGAAGTTATTTATTAATGAATGTAACATATCTGCTACATAAATTGTTATTACGATAGAAAGGATTTTATGGTTGGTTATATTCTTTCTGAATATTATAAATATTATCAAGGTAACACTTGCAAAGGGTGTGAGAAGAGAGAGAGAGAAAAAAAAAAAACTCTTGTTAATTCTAAATTGCTAGGAGAGCATCCAAATTTCTTGTGAGGTCCTTGAATAATATAATTTATAGTATGTAAATTTCTCATATCTTATTGTTGATTTTTATTACATATGCACATGATATAATTATTAATTGATAGATGTTTTATATTTTTTCCTCTTGAATTAACCCAATTACCCAACTGCACTAAATTCACAACAACAATTTGGCCAAACCCAAATCTAGTCATTAACTCATGAAAAGAAAGATGGAAAATGTATTTTATATCAAATGATACTACATTTATATCAAAAATCCAATAAACGAGAGACATTTGTACAAAATAACTATCCACTACACATGTATTTCAATTATTAGTAGGTTAGTTATTTTTTGCTGACATGTCTCACATTTATTGAATTTTGATACTGCTAAGATGATAACATTTGATATCAAATACCTTTTCAAAAAAGATGAGAGAGAAAAGGACAGAAGAAAGAAGATGGGAAAGATTTGGCCAATAAGCAAAGGAAAAAGAAAATGAGAGATCCACGCACCACAAACCCACAACATGATCAAATGTAGCCACCAAATCACCAGCAACAACTTAGAAATTACTGCCACAACCAAAGTAGTTGCATATGGTTTTTACCCAAACCTGACCCACCCAATTGTTTTTACTCATGATATGTCGGATAATACCCAAAAGTTTCGGGTCAGTTCACATTTATGTTTGGCCATCCCTGCTTGGAGGATCAAAAGTGTTGATGTTAGTAAGTATGCCTAGGGTATTGAACGACCACATCCCATTTGAGGACGTGATATTAGTTGACTGTGCTGCTTGTGCTTGTTGCTTAGAACTCTCAAACGACTTCTGGATTTGAATCATTAGCAGGGATTTGAATCATTAGTGGGTGTTAAATCTATATGCCTATGTCTAAAAACTCGTTGTTTATATTGCTGGATATGTTATAAGGGCTGTTTAAAGCACATCAATACATTGTTAGGTGGAGATTTGGCTTTGTTGTTAACATTAAAAAAAAAAAAAAGTTATTGTTATGTTTATTTTTACAAGTTGTGAGTTTCTATCGGTTTTGCAGATACCAGTTCTTTTGGCATTTAGGTCTCACTTTCTAGAAACCTTGGAAGTTTTCTTCGAGAAATATGTGGTATGTGTTTGAAATGAATGACACTAGAGTGATGTGTGTGTGTGAGATTCTTTTAATCTTTTTACTTACTATTTTTTGAGGTTTCAGCAGTATTTGGGTCGTTTTTAGCATTTTAGAGAGTGACATTTTAGAGGGTGAGCAATGTCACTTCACTTGCATCTTTATAAGGTAAATTACAAAATACCCAATGTGGTTTGGGGATATCAACATTTTGTCCACCAATTTTCAATTGTCCAATTCAACGACCTTTTAACATTTGGAACAAATGAAACCGTTAGGGATTTCGTTGGACACGTTTTGTAGTTCAAGACTCCTCTTGCTTGGAATCCACTTAGTGTTGCAGAAATTACTAATCCAAGAATCTCCTAACTAATGTCCACCGGTGGTTGTTCAATTACAACTGTGTCAAAACATTAAGGGAGTTTGAGTGAGAGAACATCAATTTAAAAAGACAAAAAAAAAAAAAAAAAACACTCAAAGAAAGGGAAAAAAGGGGTCACACTTAAAATTGAAATTTGAATTTGAAAGGCGAAAAACACCCACCCGTGCATAGGGCTAGTATAAAAGAGCTTAAGCTCCCACATATTACATGGGCAATATTGTATGGCGTCTTCCATAAATATGAAAGATATTAACCATTTTTCCTATATATTTTTATAAGTTTTAGACTAGTATGTAGTATCATTGAATTTTCTTAGTAATTATTATAAAGCATGTGTTTTTTTTTCTTACAATTATTGTTTTTGATTTGTGATTGATATTTATCAAAAAAAAATTCTTGTTTATTTGGTTCAAGGTAAAAACAATAATAATCATGGATCTCAGGTGAGATTTTTTAAATGCTCAATATTTTTTATTATTATTACTTTAATGGCCACATCAACATTTAGTGTCTTAATAGTGCCCTTCATCGGCCACATTGATTATTTTTATTTTAGGAACTAAATGCGTTAAAATGAAAAACTATTGACCAAAATGGAAATCAAGTCAAAACATAGAGACCAAAAATGTATTTTTGTCTTGGTTTTAATGTCAACATAAAGAAAGTAAAAATTTTATTGTTATGGTTATTGTTATTGTTATTGTTATTGTTATAGGTCATGAGTTTCTACCAAACATTGGCATTCAAGACCCACTTACTCGAACCCTTTGAAGTTTTCTTGGCAAAATATGTGGTATAAGTTTGGAATGTGTGACACTAGGTTGATGTGTGTGTGAGTGAATATTTCACCTTTTTTACTTATTCATTTTTGAGGTTTTATTACTATTTGGGTCATTTCCTGCATTTTGGGGGTATTTTGTATTAGAATAATGTGGCTAACATGACAATAATTTATTATCAATAATTTATTATTCAAAATTTCTTGTGAAATTTTACAATATTTTTATGATGTAAAATATTGGTATATTGAAATGTGTCTAACTGATTTTGTAGATACAACTATGAATCATTACATTATAGTCCTTGACTTGACCATATTTATCATGATGTAGCCTATTCTTATAGGTACATTGTTGGACCATGATGGAAAGGAGGTGCAAGTTAAAATTGATCAACCTATGAAGGACAATAAGGGCTAGTCTTTCGATGGTTAGTGCATAATAATCTCAGTAGTCCTTCCATAATGAGATTCATGCATGTTGAGCATTAGCCTTAATAAATCTATCGTGTCATTGCCAGTAACTTGGCCTCCTATAAAAGGTGTTGTCATTATGGTGTTCATGTAATTTATTAAATGCTAAATTTATGCCTTCTATTATTTCAATTTCCTAAATATGATGGGTTATTTATTTATTTATTTATTTATTTTAGGAAATTGAAATAATAGAAGACATAAATTTAGCATTTAATAAATTACTTGGACATGTGACATGTTTTTATTTGTAGAGTAAGAAGAGTGGGATAAAAGATTTGGACTCCAATAAAGGAAGGCATCGAATGTGAGTATGATGGGGACAATAGGTCTATACCAGTATGTGGCAAAGGGAAGGATCTCTTAAAGCTAGATTCACGTTCCTCACTTTTGACAAAACCTCATTTCGCTACATTTACTTGGTAAGACCTATATTAAAGTTTTAATTTATGATGTAATACTTACCTTTGTATTTAATGATGTCTTTGTTGTTAAGGTTTATGGTGATGAACATCTCTTTGTATTTAATGTTGATTAAGTCATTAACGAAAATGGTTCATTTATTTGTGCTTACTTGGTCAACTCTATTGATGTGTGACATGGTAGACCTTTTTTTTTTTTTTTTTTGAGAATCTAGACCAAGCAGCCAAAATTTTATTGAAGAAAGAAAACAATGACAAATTACACAGTCTCTTGTTACAAGAGGAGCTATATCTTCAAGGATGGATTCCATCCAAACCTGTAGCTCATTACCAAACTTAGAATTTCTGGAAAGGAAATGGACAACTGAGTTACCAACACGCTTAACATGGGAGAATCAATAAAAATGAAACTCATTAGCTAAAACCACGACATCATTTAGCACATGACCATGTTATGGATGAGCCACATCATTTGCCAAGATCACTTTTAAAATGACCTCTGCATCTCCTTCCATCTCAATGTCGAAAATTCTTACCTCCTTTGCAGAGAACATGGCTCTTTGACAAGCTAATGCTTCAACCGTAGCAGCAGAAACTGGGATAGGTATTCGTTTTGATAGCGCTCCAATCACATTGCCAGAACAATCGCTAATCACTATGCCTAATCCTGCAACACCCAGCTCGTTAAAGACCGCCCCCATCAAACTTGATTTTATGGTGAGGAGAGATGGGTGGAATCTACCTAATAGCTCTTACATTGGCTATGGAGGCTTGGTGATTCTTAGCTTGTGCAGATTGGAAATCATGTAAAAGGACTTCAACTTTTGCCCGAATCAAATGAAAGTCTATCATTGCACAGCCTACTCTATCATTGTTCCCCTTTTTCCAGATATGCCAAAGAATTATGGCTAAGAGATTAACATCAGTTCGTTTTTAGATCCATGTAAAAACTAGATTGTTTAACCTAGTTAATTAAACAAGTGAATACTTAGGTTTATTATTCAAATCTAGGTTAAAACAAAACAATCATATCATGTAAAGTAGTGGAAAAATAAAGAACACAAAGATCTAATAACCCAAGAGAACCAAGCCGGTAAAAAACCTAAGAAGGATTTAACCTAGCTATCCTCAAGGTAAAAAACAAATACTCTATGAAAAAATTGAAGTTTGTACGATAGAACTTAGACCACTAACATTCTATTGCTACCTTGAGTAGAAAACTTACTACCACAACTCATGATAGCTCCGAGTTTACGGATTACTTCTTTCCTTGATCTGTAGCAACCACAAGTTCTCCTACTTATAAATCTTGATCTTCTTGAATGTTTTTTATGCAGTAACTAAAACGATCAACAAGTTCTTGAAATAAATCTTAATCTTGAAAACCCTAAGTATGTATGAAAGTAAACACCTCTAGATTTGACAAGAGATTCAACACACAACACAAATAAAAAGACTCTAGAGAGCTTTTGGGTACAAAACCCTAGATCTACAAAGGAGGCACACTCTTTTCTCTCTAAAAAGCCTTTATATAAATGTGTTTAGGGTTTCCTTTATATACTAAAAGAAGTAGATCTAAAACCCTAATCCTTTTTGGGCTTGAATTGCTATTGGGCCGAACTTAAAATTCTGCAGACCCGTATTTCGATCGGTCGAGCTTGTCTTTCGATCGATCAAACTAGGCACTTCTTTCTTATGTTCTTGAATATTGATTTGTATCACCTTGAGCATTGTCTAATAATACCTATAGATTCTAGGATCTATATCTAGACAAGTTTGTGTTCACAATTTGCCAATTGTTCTAAACTTTTAGAACCTAACAATCTCCTCCTTTGGCAATTTGTGACAAAACTTACATACAATATGAAATACTCAAATACAAGAACAACCCAGTACAATAAATTGCCCAAATTAAAATTCAACCTAACTACTATCTATCAGTTGTAAAAGTAGACAACAACTTCGAATGAATTAACTTGTAAATTTCTGAAATACTAAACAAACGATAAACACATGTGTGAAAAATACAAACGATAAACACATGTGTGAAAAATACAAGTAAACCAATATGAAACACAATATAAAAACAAAAGTAAACTAACTCTCCCCCTAAGTTAGATACAACAAAAACATTTATAGTCTCGCCCTTTCAAAAACAGTTTCATGTCCCCCTAAACAAAACATATTAATAGAAACCAAATTGTCATCTATTTCTCTCCCTTTTTGTCACGTATTAACAAAAACAACCCAATCAAAGAGTAAATAGAAAACATACGCAACAAAGGATAAGAGGAAATAGAGAATCAAGGAAACAACTCCCCCTACGATCAACATAGGTTTTAAAAACATCTTTCTCCCCCTATAAAAATATGAAAAACAAAACAAGTTTTGGAAAAAACAGTTTTGAGAAAAATTTAGGAGATGGGGAAAATAAAAAGACACAAACCAAACTAAAAAAAATTGAGGTTACACATGAACACAAATATTCTCTCTTTCAATAAATACAAACTTGACATTATGCAACCCATAAACAGATGGTGTTTGAACTCAAATCAAGTAGAGAAAATATTTGCACATTATTATCCATCATAGCTCTTTAAAAAAATATTTTCTGTAGTTCACACATAAAAATAGCATATACTAAAAGTACATAACTCAAAAATTAGTTAATCAATTTTTAAATCAAGTTGAGTATCCAATTTGGCAAAGTGTATGCATGTTATGTGTGAAAACAATGAGAGATATGACTGCAAAACTGCAAGATAGATACAAAAAACAATGTAATGCATGTGAATCCTAAACATAAATGATGCATGGAAAAATTTTTTGTCAAAAACTCAGAAACCAAAATTTTTTCTGCTTCAATCGATCGAGCATCTATCGAATACCAATCGAGTCAGGCAGAAAGCAATGATTAAAAATCAAGAGATTTTTGATAGGTTGAAAAACACATTCGATCGATCGAAATTCTGGAAATTTGAATTTTTGAAAAACTGCAAAAGATTATGCAGAAAACAACTCAACCCAAGTAATTTCAAGAATGAAATGCATGAGAATGAGTTTAAATGTTTTTCAAAAACATGAGTTTTCAACCTAGAATTTCAAAACAAGGTTTTTAATCATCAAAAACATAATTTTTGCCAACTCTTAAACATATTTTGCATCAAACACCATAGAAAACATAATCTTGGATGGCCAAATTAACTTCACACACAATTACATGTACTAAGCTTAGCAAATAATAATTTGTGAAGTGTGTGCAACTAGTAACAGCATGAGATACATGTGAGGTGATATGTAGATAGTAATCAATTACAATTTTCACATTATTCATCACATAAATTTGAAAGTGACTATCATCTAAAGAGTTACATCATATAACTCTCACATCTCCTAGAAAACAAGCTTGCAATCATGTAAGTTTCTTTTTATTTTGCCTCATAATGTACACACCATTTTTATTTTTGTTGAATTTATTATAGCCCAATAATGTACAAATCAATTTCATTTTATTTGAATTTATTATATTTGAGGCTACACCTTATGTTCTTTTTGTGCATGTGCTACACTTTCTTGAGCACAAAATCTTATGATATGCCCTAAGGTGTTCATGATTGGCTAGTAACGGTGGTGAGATAGTTATTTATGCATTTCTCATTAAGTTCTAGTCCTAACAATCAAAAGCATGTAACTTCAAAATCAAGATCATGTGATCAAAAACTATAAACAACTCTCACATAACATGCACTACATAGCTAAAACTAACAAAGTGCAGTAATAAATAAGCTCATCTAAGCTAAACAAGATATACAAGTATATTATGTAAAGATAATAGGCCAACCTTGATTACAAATCCAAGATGTGTAATACAAAAGAAATAAAAATCTTTTTGGTTTAAAAAAAAATTATGACCAAAACTAAAAGCACACATTATGCTAAATGATTAAAACTACAAATGCAATGCATGACAGTGTTTAACTAAGCTATAGAATGCACACAAACAAGAAATATCAATTTCTTAATTAACTCTTGAGTACATATACAAACTAATACAAACTAATACATACTCACCCAAAATCAGAAATAGCTTAGTACTTATATAATACATACTATTCAAGTTTCTCCAAAATGTCAAGCATGTTCTAAATCAAGAGAAAAATATTATAATTCATGTAATCCTTAAAACAAATAAAACAAGACACAAAATAAAATATTTGTCTTTTTGAAATTTTTCAATGTTTTTGGATTTTTTTTTTAAAACAAACAACCTAAGAAAATAAAAACAACCAAAACTAAAGAAAACATGTCCACAATTAATTGAAAGAATTAAATCAGGATAAGTAAACAACACTAACCTTAGAGAATCTTTTCTCACCCATATAGCGCGAGTCTTCGGTTTTGTAGGTGAAAATCCATGAGAAGCAGAGTGTATTTGAGAGATTACACCAACTCTTCTGGGAAAGACTGAAATCCTGCAAATTCTTTCACAAGCCAACAAGCTTAACTTTTCAAAAGAATATGAAACAATTTGTGTGGACTTATGGCAGGAGAAATATCATCACATATCCTAGATTAAAATACAAAATTTTTAAATTTCAATTTATGATAATTAGGACAAATATGGCCGGAGACACCACAAAAGTGACAAACAAGAACAAATTTAAGAACATCAGTATTTCTAATAGCAAATCTAGGCTCAGATTTTGGTTTTTGCATCAATAAAAAATAATTTGGTCTAATATGACCAACAGCACCACAAAGGTGATAGGTAGACACAAAAACAGATTTCTTTTGCACACTATCAGTAGGTTTAGACATAGGTTTAGATATATGTTTAGAAACTTCAGCGTCTACATCACCTTTGTCTAACAAAGTAAAATTAGTCTTTTCTTTATTATTTCTCTTGAAAGGAAGGATATAAACTTTTTCAACTTTAGGCTTAAGAGAAACAGAAATACTTCTATTATCTCTAGCAGACTTGACACTAGTCAATTTTCAAATTTAGCTTTAGACTCAACTAACTCTTGTTTCCAACCTCTTCATCTTTTCATCTTGAGAGGAAATTTGATTTCTTAAAAATTCATTCTTGTTATTGGATTCATCTAATCTCACAATCAATTCACTTTTCAAGATTAGCCAATTTAACTCTTCTTTAAATTTCTAGTAATTTTCAAAGATTTAGATAATTCCTTACGAAGAGTTTCACAAGCATCCAAAGATCAACAAAAATAATAGTGGTCATTTTTATTCAAATCATCACAAATATGAGTAGAAAGACACTTCAAATTATCCATGATAACAGGGATCAATGATTAAATCTAGGTATAATAACCTAAATCAAGAGCTAACCCACTCTAATACCACTTATACGTTTTTAAATCCCTGTAAAAACTAGATTATTTAACCTAGTTAATTAACTAAGTGAATATTTAGGTTTATTATTCAGATATGAGTTAAAACAAAACAATTATATTGTGTAAAGTATCAGAAAAATAAAGAACACAAACATCTATTGACCTAGGAAAACCAAACCGGTAAAAAACTTGGAGAGGATTGAATCTAACTATCCTCAAGGTAAAAAGCAAATCCACTATGAAAGAATTGAAGTTTGTACAATAGAATTTAGACCACTAACATTCTATTACTATCTCGAGTAGAAAACATACTATCACAATCCCATAATTGTTCCGAGTTCACGGACTACTTCTTTCCTTGATCTGTAGTAACCACAAGTTCTCCTACTTGTGAATCTTGATCTTCTTGAATGTTTTCTATGCAAAAACTGAAACGATCACCAAGTTCTTGACATAAATCTTGATCTTGATAACCCTAAGTGTGTATGAAGGTAAACATCTCTAGATCTCACAAGAGATTCAACACATAGCACAAACAAAAAGACTCTAGAGAGCTTTTGGGCTTAAACTGCTATTGGGCTGAACTTAAAATTCTACAGACTCTTATTTCGATCGGTTAAGCCTGTCTTTCGATCAATCGAACTAGGCAGATTTCGAATTCTTCTTTCTGCAACTTGTATGTTCTTGAATCTTGATTTGTATCACTTTGAGCATTGCCTAATAATACTTGTAGATTTTAGGATCTATATCTAAATAAGTTTGTGTTCACGATTTGCCAATTGTTCTAAACTTTTAGAACCTAACAACATCAATCCGATCCTGTGTCAAAAAAACCAACTCCAGAAAACTGCAAATGTATGAAATTTATACCCGAGAAATTTCTTCAACTCCTCATCTGCTTCCCAAATAAAAATGAGCATCTGGCAACCCTATAGAGCATGAATGGTGTCCTCAAAAGCAGCCTTACAATTTGGGCAATATGCAGAATTGACAACGTTTCTACATAGCAAATTATAAAGAGTAGGAATAGCCTCGTTAAACGCTCTCCAAAGCATGTGTTTAACCCTATGGGGCACCTGTAAATTCCAGATTCCCTTCCACATCTTGTTGCTTCTACCCCCAGATGAACAACTCAATTTTTGATTTCTCGCATTCTTCACTATCGGCTGGTAGGCTGGTTTGGTTTTGTAATCTCCTTTAGATAAGGGTAGACAAACTAATTTATCTAGAACATCCTAAAAACTCAGTGGTAAGTCAATAGTGACATAGTAGACTTATAAATGTAAGCCTTGGCTATATAAAGAAAATGAAAGAACGTGAAATCATAAATTCTGTAAACCTCTGTTTGTTTTGCTGTAAAAAAATTGACATTGAAAACAATTTCATTATACAATGTTTGGCTAGGTGCCTGAAAATGCTCAAGAAATAATTTTCAAGTGTTTGTTTTCTAGTAAAATGAAGAAGAAAAAAAATCCAAAATTTCAGCTCTTGAACACTCAACCCAAACACAAGGACCAAAAAAAAATACAAAAACAAAGTATTTGGATGATCAATATAAGAAAATTTAGCACGAAATAAGCCAACACTATACAAGACAATAACAATTATTATCAAGAAATTGAGGGAGAATGTAAAAATGAAACTCTGATTAATTTAACAAAGATTACAACCTCTGTTTATATATTAGAGGCTAAAAGGGGAAACAAACTAACATATAAAACCGCCTAAACCAACGAACTAATATGTAGTATAGCACATGCTACTCATGTGATTACTAATCTATACAAAATAAAGAAGCAATGCTACAAGTTGTTTTAGCACTGTTGCAAATAATCACATGTCGATTAGTTCAATCTTATCTTTCTATTTACAACTTGTTTTTTTCTGACTTCTCAATCTTCTCTTCTTCAATTAAGTGCCTTTCCTTTTGTTTATCATTTTGATACTCCCCCTCAAGATGAAGGAGTGGTGAATGAATTCACCATTGCCATCTTGGAAAGTAGACAAGAAAATTGATTTAAACCAAAGGCCTTTGTCAATAAATTTGCCAATTGACAATGTCTTGTAACATGAATCAATTTGATCACCTTGGCCAAAAACTTATCTTTGGTTACATGACAATCAACCTCTATGTGTTTAGTTCTTTCATGAAATACTGGATTGGATCCAATGTAGAGTGCAGATTGACTATCACAAAGCAACAATGCTTCTTTGCTATGACTAATCTGAATATCTCTTAAGAAATACAAGATCCAAAGTATTTCACAAGTTGCCACAACCATTGATTTGTATTCAACTTTTGCTGGAGATTTGGAACTTGTTCGTTGTTTCTTAGACTTTCAATATACCAAAGATTCTCCAATGAAGATGTAGTACTGGGAAGCACGGGTGCGGCGTTTGGGCCGCCGCACCGCGTCCGATGTGGCCCGATGAGGGGATGCGCAGGCGACGCCGCTGCCTGCGCGTCTGTCCCGCGTTGGGCATTAAAATATTACTTTTTTAGGCGTGATTCGCGCCGATACGACGTCGATTCGGGCCGACGTGCGCGAAATCGGGCTGATTTGCGCCGATTCGGCCCGAATCAGCATGTATCGGGAGAAAACCAGTATTGGCCGAAATATGCCAGTACCGGCCGAAATCTGACAATATCGGCCGAAATTCAAAAAAAAAAAAAAAAGAATTTCTCTTCAGCTAGGCTCTCTCCCATTTTCTGTATTCTAGTTATTATTTACTATTGCTTTAAATTTGGTATATATTTATATAATGTGAAAAAAGTATATTTAGTAATATATTAAAAATATAAAAAAATATATTAATAATTTTTCAATCGCCGCACCGCACCCTACTTTTTCAAAAATTGCCGAGTCCTGCACTCGCTCCCGCACCCGCACCCGAATCCCGAAACGCACCCGTGCTTCATAAATGTAGTACCCTATGGTAGACCTTGTATCTAGACATGAAGCCCAATCTGAGTCTACAAAACCTTTAACATTTAATTCTACAATAGAAGAGAAGAAGATTCCTTTTCCAAGCTCATCTTCAAGTATTGTAAAATTCTTTGTGCTGCACTCAAGTGAGTCTTTCTTGGTTTTGCCATATACCCACAAGAGTATGGGTGTTTAAGTGTTGGTCAAACAGAGGATCTGGCAGGTGTGATGTGGGTGTCTAGCAACTAGCCTACTCGTGAGAACATGGGTGTTTAAGTGTTGGTTAGACAGAGGCTTTGGCAGGTGTGTTGCGGGTATCTGGCTATTGGGTTAATTGCGAGTTTTACAATTCATAAAACTCGATTTTCTACATATCAAGTTCCACATGGCATTTTTATTGAGAAAAGCCATGTTAGTGAGTGCCACCATGGCCATTAACTCATAGAACTCAATAACAGTGAAATCAAGTTCTATATGGAGCTCTATTTTCAAAAAATTGAGTTCCAAAAGTGTGGTATTTCCCTATGTAGTTCACAAACAATGCTATTTTTCTGAATATTTCACAAATTAGTAATATTTCACCATTTCACCCTAAGTTCAGTTATCTAATAGCTTAGTTAAAAGACTCTAACTCTAACTCTACCACTCTAGTAGTTCCTACTTATTTATACTAACTTTGGTTAAACCCTTATGGCACTATATTGATGCATGCTTTCTTGAGTTTATTGCATTTCCTAGTTTTGTGTTTGTAACAAGTGGAGGATTGTTAGAGTGGGTTATGTTTCAAACACTTAGGCTTGGGCTTTGTGTCCCACATTGGTTAAAGGTGATTCTTCTTGTGTGTTTATAAACTATTGCACAACTAAAGTGATAACTTGAAATATAATGGGCTAGGTGTTGGACTTGGGCTTGTTCTCTCCTGGGCCTTAACTTTTTTCCATTCTTTCTAGCCCAAATTTTATGAGCAGTCCATTGGGCATTAATTAGGGTTAGTAGCTATTGGGATTTTGGTTCGATGGTGTGCACAATGATCGTTGGAGGCCTACCCCTTAGACAACCCACTAGTCCTCCTTTTTCTTTTGTCATATAAAACCCTAAGGCTCTTTCCTTGTATTTTTCAGTTTTTTTATTCTCATAACCACACCTTTCTCTCTATTGTTGCAGTTTTTGAGCTTAAGGAAAGGCACAAATAAAAGATTGTTCTTGGTTCTTTGTGATTGGGAGTGCGTCAATTACAAAGAGCATTGTTGTAGTCTAATTTTAGGGAGTTGTTTTGCCAAGAAAGCCTAATGCATTGAGTTCTACTCTAAGTGGCATGAATCAACCTTTAAGGACCACTTTTTGCGTGATTCTATAGTTTGTGAAATATTTCTAACACATTTTACAACCAATTTACTAGGTGCCTAGGAAGCACCTGCATAGATACGAGTCTGAGGGTGTGCAATGTGGCGACAAGACAATTTTTGAAAAAGTAGAACACGGTTACCACAGGGATACGTTTATTAATTAATTATTAAATATATTTTTATTTATATTTTCTATATATTGTTAAGCATTTTTTTTCCATATAATGTTTAATAGATATCAATTTTAGAGAAATAATGGATAATAAGGTAAATATATAATTATTAAATTATGTTAATTATTAAGCTAAAACAATAATATAAACTTGATAAATGAAATAAAAGACGTGTGTCAAATTCATATATCAAATTGGAATTGGGAGAAGGGTTTAAGACTTAATTAGTTTGAGGGTTCCCAAGGCCATTTACATACATGCCCAAGCCCACAAAACTAAAAAGAATAGATAAATGTATACACTAAACAAGCGGAGAAAACAAGAAGAAAATCCGCGTCTATAATGAAGAAGAAGAAAATCTGTGAAAACGAAGAACTGTGAAAAAAGAACATTGTGAAGAAGAATAGAAGAAAAAGATCTACAATGGGCTGGGTTTGTTCTTCAGGTGCCCAGCCGTATCGAATTAAGAAAAAAAAAACCCTGTGGGATGCACATGCAGCTGCGTCCAAACCACGTTTCAGACACGGTACGGATACCATTTAACCGCACCCTTGCTTCTTAACTAGATACACTGAATTTATCATTCAGATCATTTCAAGTCAGGAATGGAGTTACCAAGATTGTATTACCTGAACTTTTAAGAAGACATATATGAACTAATAAACCATGGGTGGGAAAAAAGGGGAACACAAAACACACAACGAGAACAGATGATCTCACATTAAGCAAAGATGCGATTCGCACCCACATTTATGTCTACTCCTTATTCATCATACGTAGAACCGTCTTCTTTTGGATTTTGGTTTTCCAAAGTTTCGTCTTCTTTTGGATTTTGGTCTTCCAAAAATTCGATGACATTAGAAATTTCTGCCTGGAGTTCTTCATGCTTCTCTTTGAGGTTTGAAGAATTCATGGCCTCCACAAGGCCCCCCTTAATTTGTTGCTCCAAAGCTGCAATTCTATTTTTGGACGCCACATTAGGTGTCTTTCCTGCCTTTGCAACCTCCAACTTCAGTACCTCAATCTTGTCCTTCAAATCTGTTGACTTGATAACATTTTCAATTTCTCCCTTAATTTCTTCATTCAGCTCTTTTTCCTTGGCTTTGACATCAATTGGAATTTGTTCACTGATCTCCTTTGCTTTTGGCCTCACAGCCGCAACATCCAAACCCAGGGCTTTTATAGCACCAACCATTTCCAACTCTATCTCTTTCTTCCTCTGCACAATTTTCTCCTTCAGCTCAGGGTCCAAATCCTGACCCTCAGACACCCCAGAATTTTCAATTTCATCCTCCAGTGCCTTGTTTTTTTCTTTCATATCAGGCCGATTCATGATTTCAACAAACTTTTTATTTACTTGCTGCTTTAACTTGGCATATTTTTTTTTATTTGCAGAATCAATCTTGATTTTTAATAATTCCATCAACATGTCGAGTCTAGACTTCAAGGTTTCATAATTCGGAGCTGCAGACACGCCCTGGGCAAACTCATCCTTAAGTTTTTCAATCTTGTCCTTTAGGGCCGGAGGCATGAGTTGGTCCTGCAACTTTAGTTTCGAAAATTCCTCTCGCAACATCACAAGCCTGTCCTTCAAACCAATGGCCTTAACAGCCTCAGAGTATTCGCGGTCAACCTCTCTTTCCAGTTTTTCTATCATCTCATTTAAAGCTGACTCTGGAAGTTCCACAGAGGACTCTTTGGCATTCAATCTTTGCTGCATGAGTTTTTTGACCTCGTCCTCTATATTTAGATTTGAAGTCCTCACGATGGGTTCTTTCATTTTCATGTTGGCTTTCTTCTTAGAATCTACTGGGAGTCCTTCTTGGAACATACCGATTTTTCGAAACTTTTGCATGCGATGCTTCAGAAGCTTCTGTGTCCATTCATAAGCTCCTATTGAAAAAGAAAGATTTTTGTTAGGAGAAAAACTGGTTATATTCAATTCTTGTTTAAGAATTCAAGGGGAGAAAGGTTACGTACATCCATTGATTCATTTATTGCATTTTTTATCTGTTGTGAGGTCCAAGACGGATCTGCATGTGCTCCACCAAGAGGCTCCTGTCAAAGTATAAAATTTTTTCTAATTGTCACAAAATAGATCAAAAAAATTTAAAAAAAAATTGTAAAAGAAGTTATGAAATGGAAGTTGTTATGGGGGTCTAGTCAATAAAAAAAAAAATTAAAATATGTGGCTGAGGGTATAGGCAAATGCTACGCTTATAACTATTTGATCCTGTAGGGGGGGGGGGGGAAGCATGATTCTAAGGTCTCTTTTGCCCCATAGAGGAGTACAAAAGAGTCTTGTCATTTATGCATGTAAGCAACCATGTTTCATCCCATTTTATGTTTGGAGAAGGTGCCAATTGGTCATGGTTTCCACAAGACAGATGAAAATCGCTGAAAGAAAGAAAAAAAGAGAAACAGCGGCATAGAATAAAGAAGGGATCATTTACAGGGACAACCCACTGCAATCTGCAGCTTCAACAACTCAGTAGCAGTAATCCGTAGTTTCTCAGCTGCCTGCACCAAAGAACTATTAATAGATTAAATTAAATTAACCAGCAGAGAATCCCAAGAGTGAATGCTGTATAGACCTGTGGAGCAGCTTTGGCATTCTTCCACAAGATTGATGCAGCCGCTTCTGGACTGAAAAATGACAAGAATAGAGCCAAAACAAATGAAACAGATGAGAACGTAGGGATTTGACATATTAAAACAATTAGCAGATACTGTGTTAGGAAGGACTTGTATCCATAACAGGAAAGAAAAAGAGAAAATTGGATCACATGATCCAGAGCATGGGTGTGTGACCACATAAAGCTAAAGATGATGAGTATATTTTATAAGGCAGGACCATTAGACAACATAAACTTAACCTCAAATAGCAAAACTGGACAACTCTTTGTCCATCTCAATGCTAATCAAAATGGAGAACTGTCCTAGTAACTTCTACTGCTTATAAGGAGACTCAACTCATTTTGCTAATGACTACATTATCAATAGCAAAATGATATATTCAGCAGCTACCCAAGCAATAATTACAGATGACATTTTCTGAATCTATGTATATTTTTGAGCGGCATTAATCTATAGTGATAAATTTTAATGTTAAGGATAAGGTATGCTTCATGAAAACTAGGAAATAATCATTTACATGTCCAATTGCCCATATTTGCAATCAAAATTTTGACAGTTCTAATGATATATCCAACATCATATCTGCACAGTCTTTAAGAGTTGCGTGAGGAAAGCCAAACTCAAATCACCTGGCAACATAGAAAACTGCATTTTCAAGCATTATCAATTTGTTAGCACAACCAATGGCAAGGGCACCACCAGAACCACCTTCCCCGATGACAATAGAAACAATGGGTACCTTCAGGCCAAACATGGTCCTTAAATTGTGAGCAATGGCTTCACCCTGCACGTACGTAAGGTCTATATATCAGTTGGGCCATAATTAAAAGACAATAATGTAAATTTCACAGTAGAGTTGTCTACATACTTGACCTAGTTCTTCAGATTTGAGGTCTGCATAAGCTCCCGGAGTGTCAATGAAAGTAATTATAGGAAACCCATGGTGATCTGCATAATGCATCATGCGTAGAGCTTTCCGATAACTGTTTGGATATAAATTGTCATTAGTGTCAGAAACTGAAACTTTGACTGGCCAGGAACTTGGCATAATAAGTTGAAACAAATATTACATTCCATTTTACTGCTAATCAAATTTCATGAGACTAATAGAACATACAATTCTTTATTATTTGACATACCCATGGGGAGTAGGCATCCCAAAGTTCCGACTGATGTTCTCTTTTGTGTTTCTACCTTTTTGGTGACCCATGAACATGTACCTCCTACCGTCGATGGTTCCTATACCAGTAACAATAGCAGGATCATTGTACCCACTCCGATCTCCATGAAGCTCCACAAACTGTGCATATGGGGTATATCCAAAGACATTAATCAATGTACTTAATTCAGCATTCATAACCTAAAGGTAAACTATCTAGAATACAATATGCACCAAGTTCACGAGTTTCTGGTACTGCACCTTTTCAGTAATGCTAAACACATGATCAAGGAAAGTTGGCCTGTTAGGATGCCGTGCAATCGACACCCGCTGTATTGGAGTTAGATGCGTATATAAATCCTTTAGAGCCTGAAATACAAATGATAAATTTTAGCACTTCAGAACCAGAAACTTTTTTTTTTTTTTCCTGAATTCCAAATCTGTAATTGAGCATCATTTTCCCAGAACATTTGCTAAGCAGAAAGCAAAAGACATGTCCATCATATTGCATTATTCATTATCTATACTTCTCCTAATTATATGTATATATAAGTGGCTGGCAACAAAAGTTTGAGTTGAGACTTTCCCCAAATTCATTATAAGATATATCTAGTTTTTCGGTTCGCCAAACATACTTCCGCATTGAGGCTTACAACTCAGGATCTTAGGGGATACAAGAGCCAAGCTTCAGTCCCCAATATTTTGCATGCTTAAACAAATTTTTAAGGTTCGACAAAATAAGTGAAGAAAAATAAGCTAAATTCCATTACTCCTAAGGAACTCAATGTCTGGATAACTTTGAAAATTGCATTGGAAGTTTGTGAACAAGCAATAGGATCCTATAACAATGAGTGCAGAGACAAATAGCAGGCCTACCCAGTGCAAAATTAATAAAACCTTTTAATGTTTTCTATATTTCCAGATCAATAGTTGGAAAAAATAACATAGGCATGTAATTCAAGGTCTCTAATATAAGCCACTTTCATCACTGTATGTCTTCATACTAAAGCCATTTAAAATTAAAAAATTTAGGTCATGTTTCTAATCTAAGTAATTCAGGTTTCTCATCAGCATATGTGGTCAATGGATTTTTGTTTGTTTGGGATTCATTGGGTTATGCCGCATAAGGTTATTGAGATGTTCGATCGCTGGCCTGGCTTGTGCCTTATTGTTTGTGTTGAGGATTATCAACTGTCTTTTCTTCCTTACTCTCATTGAGTGGAGTCTAGTTTTGCTCCCAGTGTACTTGAGTGGCCTTTTATTTTAATAAAAGCTTTCTTGTTGTGTATCAAAAAAAAAAAAAAAGTTCCTCATCAGCATAACATATCAAACCTGCTGATAATTACTCTCCAATGTAAATAACTGATCACTGAAGTCCAGACCAGTTTTGTTTGCCATATTCCGCACCTGCACTCGAATACAAAAACACAATTGAACCAAACCCTGATTATTTTTTCAACTCAAATGAAGAGATTACAATCACCTAAAAAAAAAATTACATCAGTGATTTTCTTCTCTAGACTGAGAAGCCGCTTTTCGAATTCCAAAGTTACGGGCTTCGGCTTCTGGTCCTCTGGCAAGGGCTTGAAATATGAGAGATGGGTTAAGACCCCACCTTTCACATTAGGATCTGGATCGCGTGGCCAGGGATGGTCCTGCTTCTTCACCTTCCTAATTTTCGCGGCCACCACCACCAAATCCCTCCTGGTAGTGCTGCCAAATCTCGCTCTCCCTAGAGTTCTCAGAGGAATGCCATTGACACCATTGCTTGAGCTCCGGAGGAATTCTGAAGCTGAAGTTCCCACTGGAGAATGTGATATCGAAGCCATCCTTATCCCGATTTCTCCCATTCCCTAGTTCAGAATCAATATTATTCAGTTAGTTGAGCTGAGCTTTCGCAGGCCTAGAACGCAATAATTCTAAACAAATTGAAAAAAAAAAGAAGAAGAGTCAATATTCATTTTCCAGTTGCTTCTATCATTTTCTCGGCAATGAAACAGAATAACAACAGTGAACATGCATCAAAATATGAGCTCAAGATCGCCATAATAGAAACTCTTCAATGAGAAATAGAAATTACTTGTACGTGAATTTTAAGTATATAATATTTTAACAACAAATTTTAAGTAATAAATTATTATAATGAAAAAAAAAAATTTAGGATTCAAATTATCACTTGTGAAGGGTGTGTTAATAATGAACCAGCTTTTTTCAGTTTGGCCGTTAGGAAGGGATCCAGATTTTGCTTTTTTTGGTTTTGTGAAATAGGCACGTGTGCAGCTTCGAAACCTCTTACTTTGTCTACTTCCGCGGTGCCTTCTATGATCCTCTTCTTTGGTTTGAACAAAACTTTGACTAGTTTGAAGGAGTTTTATTTTTCTTTTTATTAGAGTGGGGATTCCAACTCAAGTTCTATTTTTGTAAGAGTTGGAAAATGTTGTTAAATTACGAGATTGTGGGTTATTTTAGGCCCAGTCTAATTGTATCCATTTGAAAAGTAGAAAAATAGACTTGGGATTAATTGAGTAAATTACACTTTATTTCCCAAAACTATATGTTATTTTATATTTACCCATAAACTATACGAATACACACTTATTCCTCTAAACTATTCATTCTTTTACATTTACCTCCTAAACTATGAGAATATACACTTTACCCTATATACTATACCTCTTTTACATTTATTCTCTTAAATTATACCTTATTTTACACTTACTCCCCTAACTTATGAAAATACACACTTAATTCATTAAACAATTACCTATGGAATGGGTGAAAAGTGTTACATTGGTAATAGTTTGAATGAGGTATGTGTAAAAGGGGGTAAAGTATAATTTTCTCGGATTATTTTAAATAGTTGGTAACTTATGCAATTCACACGAAACTTTAAGATAATATGATTTTCTTTTAAATATAAATTTGACATTTGATAACTATTGTGGTTGTTGGTATTATCGCATTAGGCCCTTATTATAATTGTGCTTGTATAGAAACTATACATCCTAGTGTTGATACTGTATTTTGTCTAACTCTAAATTTTGATAGAAGTTCTAGCCCTAAAGTAAAAGATTGCATGGTTAAAGTCCATGTTTCAATTATTTAAGGGCTGCATTTCAGGTTTAACCCTTTGAACAGGTGCATTAAGGTTTGTTATAGTTGCTAGAAAATTCTCATGACCTTACAGGGCGACATCACTCGTGGTATGTTGCCAATCTTATCCACGAGTGATTATTGTTCTTATCTATAGTCTTAAAAACCCTAGGAGAACCTCATTTATTATGTAAGAGATATACTAAATATTAGCATTGATGTTTATACTAGCGTTGATGTGTATACTAGTTGATCCACTAGTATAATTTTGAAGATTTGGATCTGTTTCATTCCTTATTGAAATTGGTGTTTATTTAGTGAGTAAAGTAGTAAACAAAGAGTCCTTATCTTTATGAGAGAGATAAAAAATCTTGAAACAATGGACCAAAGAAAACAAAAGATCCACATCTTCTAATGTGAGAGAATACTCAAGGAGAGCTCACTCAACTTGTCAAATCCCAATATATTTGTATAACGCCCTTATTTTATATTTAATTATGGTAAACCTCACAAATAGGCTACAGCTCGTGTTCTAGCCTATGTAGAGGGAGTAATAAAGATGGTTGTAATATGTAATTCCAAATTAACAAATTGGCAAATTTGTTCCTCTCCTTATCAGAATGATTGACCCTACAATATCGAACTTCTAATTGCTTCATAATTAAAAAGAAAAATGGCATCAAACCAAAGATAACAGTTCCATTAACGTCAGACGAGAAATTTTTTTATAAGCAACGTCTGACATGATATGTATACAATTTTGTTAGATTCCAAGAGCAATTTGGCCTTGAACCTCCTTCATGAATCATGACTAACATCCAACACCTAGAATGAATAATTTCTTGGTGCGATAAATAATATTATCAGCCAACAAATACCAACAAGCAAACAACAGAAAATTGGATTTAACTAAAATTTGGATATAACAAACTTCTTTTTTATTTCTTCTTTTTTGTAAAGGAAATGGATTTAGGTAATTTAACTATAACTATTATTTGATTGTCAAAAAAAAAAAAACTATGACTATTTTTCTTAAGCAGCCAATCACTCTCTGCACCGAAATATTTGCAAACAAATACAGCTAAGGAAAAGCTTCCTAACATCCAAAAACATTGAAGCTTTCCCTTATTTGATTCTCAAAAAAAAAAAAAAAAAACTATGACTATTATTCTTAAGCAGCCAATCACTCTCTGCACCGAAATATTTGCAAACAAATACAGCTAAGGAAAAGCTTCCTAACATCCAAAAACATTGAAGCTTTCCCATATCCCTAAGTAGGAAATCACTCCCTTGTCTAGGAGCCTACTTTTTTCTTTTAGTGATTTCTTTGGACTTCCAATATCAAGTATAAGGGATTATGTGATTTGAAGTGTAAGGACGGGTTCAAATCTTCATGAAGAAGCTTCACACATATGTATATTAGTAAAGATGAAAATGTATTGATTGTGATGTTGCAAAAAAGGAGTAGAAAACCCACCAGCCAGAGAGCATACTTTTTCCTTTAAGAGAGTGAATTACTATCGGCAAACCCAATTCAATTCAAGTCTTTGAAGCTTGCTATAAGGATTGTGTAATTTCTATTTGTTCTGCTTAAAAGAATGATACTATGGATTTTTTTCCCCCTCGAATGAGAGCATTTTAGGAAGCCTCCACATTGTCAATGATATCACAACTTATATCTCCTGCTTTTTTAGCGGATCCCCAAGTTCAAATTCTCGGAAACTCCTCTCACTCTCCTTCCATGCACCCGTTAGTATCAAGACCATGAAAAACAGAAATCAAGTATGAGACAATTTGAACCAGCAGTGATTAAACAAAAGCAATCAGAGCAAGCATCAGTAGTTGAACGAAGGAAATACAAGTAGAAGATAAACGGCAGTAGCATAACTCTGCATTGACAGAAACAACATGTAGTTTTAGTTCAATGTACGTATTTCTTTAGTGTTTACACGTTCCACACGTATCAAAGTTAGTTAGACTTTATGTTATTTCTGTTTTGGTAGTTTTGTTAGTTAAGTTAGTTGCTCTGTTTTCTGGGCTTGTACACGACTTGTATATAAACATTTTCTTTGGTAATTAATGAGATTGAGGGATCATTTTTCACAAAATAAATCTTTGATAGTCCACGAGCGAGTGGCTTCTCCGTGGCAGTTAAGGCCGTAGGTGTAATTACCCTTGCTGTACTACCGGCTTGATACCACTGGTTGAAATCGTTTATGCTTGTGACTAAGACGGAGTCTTATTTGTATGGCGGAGACCTGGCTGGTGGGAAGATTGAAACTATGGAATAAGATAATCGTGGAGGCGTTTCGTTAGATTCTGTCTCAGTGTCAGACATGGTTGGTGGGAAGAGTGATGGAATGGAAAATTTTGTTGTTGGCCCATTAAAGACATGCCAAGATGAGGAGGGTATGGTAATGCAATTCTCTTTCTTCACTAACTGTTGGACTACCAGGGTCTGAGTTGTTGTTGTTGGCAACAAATTCTGCAACCAAAAATCGCACAATACAAAACAATAAAAATTACATGGTATTAAGTTACTATGATTTTCTTTTCTAACTTGAAATTCTTTGAAACTTTACCTGGATCAACTTGGTTCTGCCGCATACTGATGTTTGAGATTGACATAGCTAAATTGGGAGAGAGATAGAAAGAGAATTGCGTATCAAAATGGTGTGTTTAAAGAAAAGAATGACAAGGAAAGTTCCCCTGCGCTGAAGAGGTTTTTTCCTAGCGACAAAGTGCGTTTGATAGCTTTATTTGTGAGAAAATTTGAATTTAAAAACAGAATCCTATTTGAGCGCCTTGCAAAACCTTCACACTTTGATTCCAGTTTCTCAAACCCATTGCTTCAAAGAGCTCCACAACGCATTTCAAAAACAAACTCCAAGACCCTCACATTCAGAGCCTCAGTTTCACTGAAAACCACAATGTCAGCGTCCAAAGCAAAAAGCACCAGGAAGCACCAAAGATCTGATTCTGAGTTCGCCATATCGGATAAGCCGAACCGAGTCGAGGACGATTTCGATCCTGACCTTTCAAAGTTAGTTACCTCCAACTCCAATACCATCCTTCTTCTTCTCTTTTTCTTTGTTTCAAATTTTTTTTTTTGTGCGTTTTTTATTTTATTTTAATTTATTTATTGAAATCGAAGTGATATCAAAGGCATTATGTCGGTGCTGCATAATAATAATAATAACAATAATAATAATAATAATAATAATTAAAAGGTCGGATTTGTGCTAAAAACACAAGAGCTGTTTAGATCCCAAATTAAAAAATTACAACTCGGTTGATTTTACTCTAATTTAAACTAAGTCCAGAACAGAGTAAATGCGAGTGAATAAACAATAAAACTACCCTAAACCATATTTAATAAATCACAATAGTAAAATGAAAGTTAAAAAAGTAGAAAAAAGATATGCAAATACAAGATAACACTCTGATGTGTTATCAAAGAGGAAATCGAAGAACTCAGCAAAAAACCTCTTTGCCGCCCTCCAAGCGGTAAATCGATCCACTAGACAATAAGTTAGGATATACGAATAGCAAGAAACCCACCAAGCCTAATCTACCTAGTGCACCTAAGCCCTCCAAGCTCCTATTCCAATAAGGCTTTTCGGAATTGTGTCTTATCTAGCTTTTTGGATCCCGCAATGTGCCTGATTGCATCCGCCAAAGCTTGGCTTCTTCCAATACTTCCTAGCAGCACCAAAACCTCATTAGACACTTAGTATGGATGTGGTAAGTGTTTGGGCTATCAACCTCTCAATAATTTGGAAATAAAGAGGTAGGAGTAAAGAAAAACCACAATAGATGGTGTAGTGAATTGTGGGTATGACAATCTCACACTCTCAAGGGTTTGAGGTTAAGTTTTTCTCTCTGAAAAGCTCTCTACTCAATATGTGAGTAATGATGATATATATAGTATGTATGAGGATGTAGTAGAGCAGATAGAACAAAATAGCAAAACAAACTGTTTCGCGGGTATCTCGCGAGAAGACCTTACTCGCAAGACATTCGCGAAAACCAGCTGTCACCATCTGTCATGACTCTTCGCATTCTAGTCATGTGCTGGGCACATGCATCACTTCGCAGGATGGCTAGTCGCGAGCTACCTGCGAAAACTCCTTTGTCTTCAATAGATGCCTTGAGTCTTCACACTCTCTCTCTCTCATACGCAACTCTTACAAATAAATCCCACATAAAATACAGGGTACAAAAGATTGAATAGAATTACAATCAAATTTGGCACAGAATTAAAGCCAACACATAATAGCTGTAAATTACAACTTTACAATCTCCCCCTTTGACTATTCCGTGACAAAACACCCTATAACAGACTCTAGGCTTAAACGTAAGTTTAAGAATAATGGCAAAACTCACTCACAACTAATCTAGAAGCTATGAAGCACTTGCACAAATACACCTGTATCCTTAAACACTTGCACACAAACAAAACTTTCATTAAGCTCAAGACAAGTTGAATAAAAGGTATGTATAGGAGCAAAGTATAATGCAATCAAGGTAAACAACAAGATATAAACTATGAAGCATAACTTGATCATACAAAAACAGTCATTAAGAAACGACTACAATGATTATTTAACTAGAAAATGATCATCTGGACACACAATGCAATTAAATGCAAAACAAAAATCAATTGCATATCCAAAACACTCAACCAATGTAAAATACCGAAGTATTTGCATTAAGGATACAAGATCCAACAAAGGCACAAGAGTGCAGTACTCAAGGTATTTACAAAAATTTCTAATTATGAATGTCGTCAAAGTACGTTTTGCAAAAATTTGAAAATTTTTTTTTAATGAAATGTTTTATTTTGTGAAAGTATTTATAATATTTAATACACATGATTTTTAGATTTAACAAAAAGATTGAGCTCCATTTAATATATTTTAAAGTAGAAGATTGAGATTAAATATTTTAAAAAGAACTGTTTCGATTTTTTACTTATTTATATTTAATTAATACTGAACATAGATACTTTAATATTTCATGTATTTATCTATTTTTAAAATATTGATTGTGGTGAAAAATTATGTATAACTGTGAATAAATTTCAGCAAGTACAGCGGAAGCATAACCACAGAAGAATACAAAGATTTACGTGAAAACCCTTTCTCCTTAAAGGAAAAAGCTACAAGACAAATTCCGAATAATTTCACTATATTAAATAGAAATTACAACACTTAAAGATACAACTTGAAAAAAAAAAAAAAAAAAAAAAAAAAAATTCTCTTCACTCATTGATCGCTTCTCCACTGTGTATCTCTTATAAGTTACAATTTTATCTTGTTCTCTATATTTTTTTCTTCCTTTTTGTTTGCTCTCACTCACAAAGTTCTTCAAGAGTGCATTGTCCTCGGTCTCACTTGCTGGGACTTCTCCTCTTTTCTCTGTCCCAAATGGCCGAATTGCCTTTTCCTTTTATTTCTTTCATATTTTCTTCCTTCCACACTCTTTTCATCAAATCACAATAAATGCCAACCACTTACTTTGACTTTGCTTCAACCAAAATCTCTTACTTTAGTTCTCTTGGTCGAATGGCGTCAATTTTTGAAGTTTTAGGATAACTTTTGACAATTTTTTAATAATTGTTTATCTTTTTTAATAATTTTTTGACAATTTTTCTCTTTCTTATAAACAAGATCAAAAAAATGAAATCTTAACCAGCACGTGGTTGTTAACATTTTCTTTCTTTTTTTTCTTTGGCGCGTCCAACTCACTTTGGCTCACTTCTCATTAAGAAAAGTTAGACTTGTCACCGGTCATGGAAGACAAGAGTAACATGCTCATTAAATCAGCTCTTGAAAAGACATGTGGTCTGGACCCATGTGCAGTGCACTCAACGCAGTTTTGTTCTTTTTTTTTTTTTTTTTTTTTCCGCCCCTTCCAAATAGAGAATCCTGGTTTTATCCTTTGTTTTAGTTCCAACCGAGAACCAACAAAGCTTCGTCACAATCGGCCAAATACAAGTGCCATTATAGACCGTATAATACACAAACTAACTCAGCTTTGTTAAAAAGCTGGCAACAACGGTCCCACCACAGATCGAAAATACACAACCCAACACTCAAGAAACCATTGTTTGAACCATTGTTTCTTTTTTTTTTCTAAGAAAAAACACACAGGAACGCACAGCAACCAAATAAAAAATTTGGAACATCATTATTCTCTCTTTAAATAAATTTGGAATATTATTTATATTTTTATAATTTACCTTCCCAATTAATTGTAACTTAACCCTGCCACCTTATTGTATAAAATAAATATTATTATTTAACTGTTGAATGACATTTTGTTTGTACTCTTAATACACAAGGCCTACCTGGGCATGATCATACTTTGATGAGATTCGACCTACAGTGTTTCTTAGTAAAATCCTACACTTATGTGCGTAGAAATCAAATTTCAACATGGTTCACTTCCTTTCCACCAGTACTATCCGACCCACCAGTAACAATTACTCAACCAGAAGAATCGAGTTAACTCCATGGGATCTCCGCTTCCTCACATACGGTCCTATTCAAAGGGGCCTCATCTTTCTCAAACCTACAACTTCACAGGAGCAACAACTTGAAGAAAACAATGTGATTCGTCACCTACAATCCTCTCTCTCCCGCACATTGGATATATTCTATCCCCTTGCTGGGCGTATTGCCATGATTGAAAACAGTGAAGATAACACCACCTCCTTCTTCATTGACTGCAATAACCATGGAGCCCAGTTCGTCCATGCAGCTGCAGAGGGTACTACTATGGCTGATATCCTTGAGCCTATCTATCTTCCCCAGATTGTCGATTCCTTCTTTCTTATGAACTATGTTCTGAACTGCGAGGGCATTTCCAAGCCGTTGCTGTCAGTGCAAGTAACTGAGCTTGTTGACTGCATTTTCATCGGTTGCACTCTTAACCATGCGGTCTGTGATGGAACCACATTCTGGCATTTCTTTAATACTTGGTCTGAGATTTCTCGAGGCACTAGTGAGAAATTGCAACCGCATCCCATATTTGAACGTAGCCATTTTGACGGAATCATCAACTTTCCGGTTCATATACCAAATATCCTTGAAGAAAAGACTCAGAAGTTGGTCCCTCCTCCGCTGAAACAAAGGTATTTTCACTTTACAAAAGAAAAAATTGCTGAACTTAAAGCAAAGGCCAACAATGAAATGGGCACCGATAGGATCTCATCTCTGCAAGCACTCTTGGGTCATTTTTGGCGATCTGTGACTCGCAGTCGGTGTCTGGAGGCTGATGAAGAGGTTAAGTGCACGATTGCTATGGGTACAAGGCAAAGGATGCAGCCTCCATTGCCAAAACAGTACTTCGGGAATGCGGTGGATGCGGAGAGAGTCACAAGCACAGCAGGGGAACTGATAGAACACGGACTCGGCTGGGCGGCTTGGCGCATAAACAATGTGCTTGCTTCAAAGACGCCACATGAGGTGAGAAAGTTCTTAGATGAATGGGTGAAAAATCCTAGGATGGTGAACTTTAGTGGCCCCATAATCAACACCTTGCTCTTAGGAAGCTCCCCACGGCACAACGTGTATGGTAATGACTTTGGTTGGGGAAAACCCGTGGCATTGCGAAGCGGTGCTGGGACTAAATTTGATGGGCGGTTACTTGTGTTTCCTGGTAAGGAAGAGGGTAGCATTGATTTTGAAGCTTGCCTTTTTGCTGAGACTCTAGAGGCTATGGGAGAGGATGCAGAGTTTATGGAGGCTGTGGCCACATGAACTTATAATTACTTATGGCCAACTATGGTAGCTTTATTTGGGTTAGTCCAAATTGGTTCATTCCAAGAACTGGATGCTTTTCTTAATTTTTGGTCGTCTCACTACTACCATCAATTTACTTTCTTGGGATCTTTTGCTCAACATTTTATTGTTGTGTTTGCATTTATTTCTTGCAGATTTCTTAACCATTATGTTTGTCAAACTTATTCAGTTCAATGGATCATTCCCTTGTACTGATGAGAACAAAGAAATTTGTTGTAGGTTCTCTGTTTACAATTAATAATGAAAGGGTGGGAGAGAAGATTAAAAAAATGTGGAAAAATAGAGGAATAGAAAACTTAATTTTTTGGTTTAGGAAAAAAAAGAAAAAAAGAGTATAGTTTATATAAATTTACTCTTATGTTTTTACACATAATATGTAAGAAATATATATATATATATATATATATATATATTTTATAGAAGTATATGAGAAATATATTTTTTTTGAGAAAATATATATGAAATAATTTGACACATTATAAAAGTGAGATAACATAATTTTTTTACTTTATTTTAACTTCTTTCTCTATCTATATATTTTTATATATAAAAGATGTGATTTATTAAATTGGTTAAAATAACATATTAAAAAAGAACAAAAAATACCAAAATAAAAAAATTTTGATACTGATATATATATATATACACGTAGACATCATGTAGCACAATTGAGGCGCAATAGACAAGCTTGGCATTCAACATGTGAACCCAAGCTTTGTCTTCCCCCCATGTAAATTTTCTCAAACATGCAATGATTGATTCATAGAAAGGTATAATAGCATGTGGCATATGATTATTTAACACACAATCTCAACTCCCAATTGTATGAATCAAGGAAAGCTATATTCATACAAGGCTACCTATATAGTAAATCAATGAAGCACCATAATGCTTATACAGTTGAGATTCACACCATCGTCATTATCTGAACAAACCAAAGTTTCTGAACTATTTTATCACACTATATCCAATTCTCTAACTACCTTGAAATTCCAGTACTTGGGGACTTTTAACCATGAATTTAGAACTTATCAAAAGGGTGGGGGAAAAAAGAAAAAACAGAAAAGAAAAGATCCATGCCTCAAGACAGAATGCAGCAGGGTGATATTCAAAGTATTTAGAACAGAAAATTATATGTGCAGAATTCACTAATTGAACCTTTAGTCTCATGATATCAAGTGAAGTAATAATACTTACGAGAAGGGGATGCCACAGAAATCAACGTAAATGGCTTTATTTTATTTATTTTTTAAGGCTATTTTCCAGGATGGTACCTCAATCAACCAATTCAAATCATTTGAACCTCAAAACTCATAACATTGAGCAGTATGAAAAAAGAATGTGCTTGAGAAACCAAAATAGAGCTCCAAAGAGCAAATTGATCCAACAGACCAATAAGGTATCTCCCCAATCAATCCACAATGAAATAATTGAACCCCAAATCTCATAACAAAAAGGAAATCAATCAAAACTTGTCTATGCTAAACCTGCCTCTTGTACCAAATCCCAAAATGCAAATTCATTAAAATTAAAATTGTATTAGGACTATCAAAATCTTCAAGTTGTTATACTTGCCCAGTAGCTCCTAGGCCAATCTGCATCATTTCAATGACATTCAAGTTTTTAAATCAAGTAATTGTACTATAAAAAAAATAAAAAAATAAAAAAGCATCAACTTTTAGATGAATCTTCAAGTTGTTCAGTTGGTTTAACCACCGATAACCTGTACCCACACACACATTAGGTTATTTACAATCTCAATCAGTGATGGGCGATCTCGACCTTTCAGACTTACACAAGCCATTGCTAGGGATCCAACATGTGCCACAACCTTTATAAAAATGAAGTCTGCGTGTTTAGTAGTTAGTTTGTTTCTAAAAAAATAAAAATAAAATTTGATCGGTAGCAATAAATAGATTCATTTACCAAAAAAAAAAAACACTAAATCAATTTAACTATAATTATTACTCCTAAGCAACCAATCACTTTACTGCACTGAAATATTTGCAAACAAATATAGCTAAGGAAAAGCTTCCTAACATCCAAAAAACAATGAAGCTTTCCAATATCCCTATGTAGGGAATCACTCCCCTGTCTAGGAGCCTACTTTTTTTCTCTTTGTGTTTTCTTTAGACTTTGTAATAAATACTGCTCTAGTTGTCTAACTTACAATACCAGACGAATGGGCAATTCTTAAGTAGTCTTGGAACAGTGTTTCGGGACTACCTAAGCTTTTTCTTCTATTAGTAAAGATGAAAATGTATTAATTGTGCTATTGCAACAAAGTAGGCCTGTCCACGAGTTGGGCTGGGTTGGCTTAGGGTCCAAACTGAACTTGACCCGGTTGGATCGAGTTGCTGAGTTTCGGACCTGTATTCAACCAAATATTCTGGTCGGATTCAACGTTTCAGGTAATCGGTTGACTGGGCCGAAGTTTTCAATTTGTCGGGTTTGGGCCTCAGGTTGGGCTGAAATTTTGGACATAATTAAAATTATCATAATTTCTTTTTTTTTTTGGGGCCTTTTTAGCCCAAATTACTTAGTTTGGCAGTTTAATAAACCCTATTGATTTTAGATTTTTTGAATTCCCTATATATTTCAAATTGGGCCTCTTTTTACTTAATTTATTCACTACAACAAAATGTATTTTCAATGACCAAAAAATTGATCACTAAAAGTCCAGTTTTTTATCGCTAAGGACCTTTAGCGACGAAATCTACTAATTAGTAACTAATTATCAGTGTGGGTGTGGGTGTGGGTGACTGAGACTGAATGTGAGTGAGGGAACAAAGGGGCTGATGTGATATATATATATGACGTCTTTAGTGACAAAATGCAAGTCGTTGCTATTGCTTGCCTATAGCGATGAAATCGGATTTGTTGTAGATACTCCGCACAATCTTCTTGTTTTCCTTTTTAGCGGCGACTTATTTTCGTCGCCAATTGTCGCCTTCAGTGATGAAATGGATTTCGTCACTAATAGCATGAGCAGAAGCACCTTTATCAACGAAAGCATTTGTCGCAAAAAACTTAAACTATTAGCGACAAAAATGTTCGTCGCTATAGATCAATTTGGTTTCGTGCCTGCACTTTCGTTTGGCGCCCTTAATTCAACATAATCTATAGCGATGATATTTATGTTTTGTCACTAAATGTTACTAATTTTTTTATAAATAGCAACGAAATATAAATTTCGTCACTATATGGTACTTTTTTTCAACGAAAAAATTTTTCTAACTAAAATTCGTCACTATAGTTACATTTTGTTGTAGTGATTTTAAAATAGGCCTTCAAGCTTAGCTTTTAATATAGGACATATCAAACCCAATATAATCTTGCAGTTTCTCACAAATTTTCACAATTTTAAACCTCGACAAAATAACACAACACAACACACCCAAAAAGCCTATTTGTTTTATAACCTATGATCTCAGAAACAATAGAAGCACCTAAGCAGTACATATCAATCCAAATATATAATCTTTCTCACATTAACTACAAAAAATAAACACAACAAAATAGACCAAAGATAGCCCAACACAACCTACAAAAACCCTAATTTTACCATTTGTGATCTGTTAAACAACACAAACGTATTGACCCCTTGTGATGAATTAAGTTGATTAATTAGCGAAGTTATTAATTAATCAAATTAACATGCAAAGCACGTGATAGCACAAACAAATCACCAATTAAACTAAGTATGCAGTGGAAATTAAATGACACGGTGATTTGTTTACGAATGGGGGAAAACCTACACTGCAAAAACCCCACCAAGTGATTTTAAGGTCACCACTCCCGAAATTCCACTATTATCACAACAAGTGGTTACAAGTAAAGGAATCTCAAGTACCTTACCAACTTACAATTGAACCCTTACTCCAATACCCAATTGAACCTGTTCTGTAATGACAATTTCTCCTATCAATGCACGGCTCCCAAGTTCGTGACTAACCAATTGCGCGGATCCTAATACGCAACTTTAATCACCAACTAGAGAAAATTGTTGGCTGCAAAGTTCTTCAATTCATCCACATGATGAAGATCAAAAAGATGCTTAGTTACAAAACCCTGTGGTGCAAAGACACAACAACTTCTTCACAAGAGAGATGAACTAGGGCAAGAACTTCGTCTCAAGTCACAATTTGCATGAACAAGGATTTTCCAATGCTTGTGCAACTTGCATCTCTTTTGACGGCCCTTAAAATAATCATTTTATATGTCTAGGTTTAGAAGAAAAGAAGGCCCAAAGACACATCCACGGATTAGAATCAAAACAGAACTTAGAATTTGTTTTTCTTAAACCTCGACAAATAGAGGAATCGAGATGCTGTCGAGCAGCTGTCGAGCCACGGGGCTGGAACAGCTCTTTAAACCTCGACATATGCTAGCTGTTGAGCTAGCTGTCGAGCTTTAATGAACTTGCACTTTTTAGCTTGTTTCTTGGACAGACTTGATGACTTCAACACTTGATCTTGAAATACAATTTCTTGAAGTATAAAACTCATCCTAATTCTACCCAATTACAAGTAAAGTGCGTTTTGTCAAAGAATTAGCCAATTACATAAATGAATGACATATGTTCTAAACAAATGAAACACATATGTCTTAACAAACAACACAATAAGCACCTAGGTAGTAAGTTAGTAGCTCAACACCTATTAAACCTGCCAACCACAACAAATATTATTTCCAGCAACAAATAAATCATAACAGATAATAGTATACTGAAATATTCCAATTAATGGATATATATACTTAGTACCATAGAGGCAGTTACTGCAGGTTTTCCGGGCAGTAAACCATAAGGAAAAAAGCTTGCTAGATATACAACATTCCCAATAATATAATTAGTTACAATAATAAAATACCATAGGTATTTACAAAAAATAGCTTTTCCAAAGCATTGAATGACTACTCTATAGTTAATAAGTCTATAACTAATAGAAAAGAAAACTTATGAACTAAGATTTCTTTTCTATAAGCATTGATAGTTGAGTATTGTTAGAACTTAGAAAAACAATATATCCAAAAAAGCTCCAAAATATTCCTAAAAAGCTGCCTTCTTTACAAAATAAATGACCATCCTCCTACAATAAACAAAAAAAAATATTCAATAAACAATACATTAGTACCAAATACAAGACCAACTAGTAAGTAAGGGGCTAAAGGTAGAATCATACCAAGTCAGTGATTAATCATCAATACTAATTAAGGGTCATTTGCCTGAGATGGAACCCTTGCTTGAGTTAGTATTTGTTGTTGCACTTACTATTGGTTGTTGGTTTAAAACTAGGAAAGAATAGGAAATAAACACAATAGATTAAATTTTGCTTGAAGACATAAGACATTCAATACAATTAATAGACAATAAGTTTCAGAATTTAAACATATTACCTAAGTTAAGTAACTCCTCCTCCAATGCCTCTACATCATCACTTGGCTAGCGATGAGAAATTGGAACTGTGGCTTGAAGCCAATTTTGTGAACATACAAGGTTTTGAACCATGAGAGGAGATAGTGAACTTTGAAATGGATCAACAATGTGACCTTCGGTGCTAAAAGCTAACTCAGATGCAACAGTGGAAACTGGTACAGCCAGCACATCCTTAGCAACTTCAAACAACATTTGGTACCTACTACAATTTTCCCTCCACCACCCCAATATCTCAAAATTTACATCCTTTCTACCATCACAATTTTCAGCCAAATACTTTTCAAGCTCATTACTACAACCTACAAATTGCTCAACATGCAAGAAATGTTCATATCGCTAGTGAACTATCACAAATGGATCACTAGCATCACTTTCCAATTATGTCCTCTCACTCCCACTTTGTTCTTGCACATTTGGTGAATGAATAGAAGAGTAAAACTGTACAACTTATACGAAAGATCTTTCACCTTATCAACCATCACTTCTGCCACTGTATTCCCATAAATTTCAAAAAAAGAAAACTTTAAAAACCTCAATTTTGTTTGTGGATCAAGAACCACAATCACATACAAAAGAGGATTAATTTTCTCCCCTTCTCCCCAATACTTCTCAAATTTAGTTTTCGTGTTTGTGCCTGTGTTTTTCAAGAGAGTGTTTTGGGATGCAACTAAATTAGAAATACTCTCATGAATAACAAAGATCTCATCATAGAAGGCATTTGAAGTAACAAACAAAGAATATGAGAACTTCTTCGTTGCATTATAAAAAGCCTTAAGAAAGTCACAAATGCCCTAAAATTTTGGAAATCACTCATACAAGGAGATCCCAAACCAACGGCGAATAACCATCATCGTCAAAATCCATTCGAAGGAACACTTTCTCAAATTTTTCAGCAGTTTCTAACATGAGATATGTCGAGTTCCACCTAGTAGGTACATCTAGACAAAGAAGACTCTTGGACTCCATACCTAACATCTCCATAAAACTTCTAAAAGTTTGATTTCTATTGGGCGAGGACTTCACGTACCTCACAGCTTCACGTACCTTAGCAATAGATGCATCAATCTCTTTCAAACCCTCCCACACAATGAGATTTAGGATATGGGCACAACACCGCATGAACTCATTTCTTAAAACTGTCCCATTCCAATCTTTAGTCACCCTTTGTAAAAATTTAATTGTTGTTAAATTTGAGCTAGCATTATCCACTATCAAAGTGAATCCCATCAATATCCTACTCACACAAAGATATCTCAATCTTTCTACCTATAGCCTCCCTCTTGTGGTCTTCAACTTGACAAAAATTTAAAATTCTCTTATGCAATTTCCAAGAATCATCAATAAAGAGACATGTGAAACACGTATAATTTAAATTTTGAATAGAAGTCCATGTGTCTAACTTTAAATTCTTTCTCTCACTATTATAAATGTCAATCACATCTCTAGTCACAGTTTGAAGAGATGGGATATCCTTTAAACAAAGCTTAGGTTGTAAGATAGTTACATATTTCTTAAACCCATACCCCTCGACACACTTGAAAAGCAACTCATTAATTATAATCATTTCAGCCAACACCTTTCTAGAAGCCTCAACATAAAAGGTTGTTGACACAAGCTGGAACCCATCTTCTCCATCCTTTTTGGGTTCAAAAGTTAATGTTTCTACCCTTTAACTGGATCTTCTATTAGGGTTCTTGGGATAA
>JAGHPS010000581.1:0-65776 GCA_020976635.1 Castanea crenata
TATGATGTATTATAAAGTGAGGTGTTAAAAGCTTAAATGTAGTGTTTTGAGATGGTATATGCTAAAAATTTTAACTCCCTTGATGGGAATGCTCTAACACTTTAGAATAATAAAATTGTGATCGTTGAAATATTATATTTATATGAAATTAAAATAAAACTATATATGGGGTGGTATATTATTTTGACAGGTAGATGCATGTGACTAAAACTTGTTGCACATGTGTATATGTTGTGCAACAAATGCTGCCAATATGGATGCAATATTATTATCATTGTGTTGTAATCACGTTCAATCAGAGCTATCTATATTTTTTTCAAAAACTCTAAATCTAGTGGTCCCAAAATTAAAATAAATAAATAATGTGGCCGTCTAGAATCCATATGAAGCAATTTTGATTTGATAATAAAACCAACTGGCATCTTAGTTTGATAATAAAACAATTATCTTGGAGCAGCAATATAGGTTGAATTTTTTTTTTTTTTTTGTGAATCATATGAAGCGGACATCTTAATTTGAAATAATATCGTATTTTAAAATAATGATAAAAATAAAGTAGGACTAACTTTTTCATGAATTCATTAGTGACATCATTTTTATGGAAAATTAATTACAATAAATCAAGTAATTAATCATGAAAAAGTAGGTAAAAAAATTGTGTCGCCACACTTATGATCATAAAAATTTGAATAGTGCCATCTTTCTTAATTTGCAATTACTAAGGGAAACCACTTGGTACTAAAATTTTAAACAATAGCAACTCAAGAATGATAGTACATACTATTTTGTTGTAGCCATGCTCATTAATCTTATATCCTTAATCAAATGGTCCAAATTACAGTAAGAGGACCCACCTTCACTCACACTTTCTTTTGCCAACCTAGCCTTCTCAGCAATTGATTTTATGAAAATCTCCCCCGTCTCCTCCATCAGATGATTCACCATTTTTTCTACCATAACTCTATCACACACATCCTTCATGTCCATTCCCAATTTCCAAACCTCACTCACAAACCTACTATTTATTTGTTGATCAGCAAAGTAAGGCCAACAAATCATGGGCACCCCAGCCACTATGCTCTCTAAGGTAGAGTTCCATCCACTATGCGTCAAAAACCCACCTACAGCCTGGTGGGCCAAAACCTCCTCTTGTGGGACCCAACCCACCATATACCCTCGATCCTTTGTCCCTTCAACAAGTTCTTGTGGAATTTGACCTTCACCATCTTTTTGGGTCACCAAGTTAGGCCTTATAGCCCATAAAAAGCGTTTTTTGCTATTAACCAAACCATACCAAAACTCCATGAGCTCGTCCTTTGTCATGACTGTAATGCTTCCAAAGCTTACATATAGTACAGATTTCAAAGGTTGGGCATCAAGCCACACCATGCAGCTTCTGTCCACCTCAAAGAGGCTATTTGGAGACTGAGATTGCAACAATGTCGTTTTGGATTCAAGTTTAGATTTAAGTATTGCGTGGAGGGGTCCAATGGTATAAAGTTTGGGACATTTTGTGCGAATGTGGGAGAGTACAGGTCCTTCTAAATCTTCAAACGTGTTGAGTATGAGTGCATGGGCTCGAGGGGATTGCATAGTCTTATTTGCAATGCGTTGAAGACTTGGGTCTGCTAGGTTGCTTACTCGGCAAAACTAGGTAAGTCTCGGATTCGGAGAAAAGTTTCCATGCCTGGGACACTTCTTATTGGGCGTCCATGTCTTCATTTTCTAGAGTGGTTACCATACTTCTCGTTAGTAAGAAATTTGACTCAATATTTCTTTGTAGAGAAACAAACAAACGTTAGTAACAAATTTCACTAATATTTTTAATACGTAAAAAATAATAGAACTATCATAGAATTATTCATATTGTAACTGAGTAAATTTTAGCTATGTTCAAACAGTATCGTAAGATGTTAACACTTTAGAATAATAAAATTGTGATTGCTGTAATATCATATTAATATGAAATTATTGATAACACACAATGTTTGTTATGAGTTCATCAAAAAAAAAAAAATTTGTTATGCACCAATAACAATAGTCATGACTACAATAATTATGAAAAAGATTTTAAATTTTAATGTAATTAAACAATAAAGCAATGCCACATGACAGAGTAAAAAGATTACCTCTAATGGGAAGTTCACCAGTTTCTATCATATCTTGAATACAAAAGCAAGCCCAGAAGTAGCAAGCACTGGCTGTACGAAAATGAATGACTGGAATTCCAAGCTCATTGCCAACATCAATAGGAAAGCTCAAGATTCCATCTGCTATAATGCAAGCACTGACTGTCCAGTAGCTGAATTTAACTGACCAGAACACAACATCTCTCTAAATAATGGCTTAGTTACCAATTTAATGGAATCAAATATTTCCCTGAATCTGTCACCAGCTCGTGGGTGATCATCTGGAAGGCCATCTGGGATGGTCTTGAATTGGAATCCAGGAAAACATGCATATTGGTGTAGAATATTGGTGTGAAGGACAAGGCGATTGTGGTTGTGATCGGTGTTGAGAAAGGTGATGTTGAGGCCAGCAAGTGAAAGAAGCTGAGCTAGATTGAGCATGGAGTTGACATGTCCTTGTGCTGGAAGTGGAAAGATGAGAACATGTGGAGCTTTTGATTCTGGAGATTCCATATGCATATACTTTTCTTTAGGTTTGCTAGAAGAAGTTGAGAACGAAGCTCAGGTTTGCTTACCATTTTAAACTCTCTTCTTCAAGGCCGGCCCTAGGCCTAGGCCCCTACTAGAAAAACGCCTCAAATTTTGAGGCAAAAATTAATATAATTTTTTGAGATATAGGGAAAAAAATTAGTTTTACATTTTTTATCTACTTTTAAGAAGTTTTAAAGAATTAAATAGTGTTAGAGATAATACAATTTTAAATATATAGGTTTTACAAATATATGTATACTAATCACAATAAATAATTCAGATAGAAAATACTAGAAATATTTTAATTTTACTTGAAAACCTTTACAAATTAATATGACAATCAATATGATCTGTGAACGTCAACAACCTATTAACTACATTTATTAATTACTTTTTGTGATTTTTGATACATCTTTGTAAGTTTCATGTTGTAAAATTTACAATATCTCTAACATTATTTTTTCAAATACTTGTTTATTATCTTCTTGAAATGTTACAAATCTTATTCATTGCTACATTGTTTGTAAGTTGTTTTTAGTAAATTTATTATAGTTTTAGCATTTTCCCCAAAAAAAAGTATATTATAAATAAAAATGAATGGATATTTGTTATACAAAAATTATGATATTAAACACTAGTTAAATATTATTTAAGTAATAACAAAAATGTCTAATTTAAATATATGCCTTAGCCCTCTAAATTTGTTAGGCCGCCACTGGGTGGCAAAGATAGTAATTTCAATTTAGTGCATGTGGTCATCGTGTGAGTGAGTCATGAGTGGTTCTGTGATTGTGTCAGTCAGTGGGTGTGAGGTGGTACGTTTTTCACAGGTAGATGCAATGTTGTCTCTTCTCGTTGCGGTTAATTATGTTTTCTTAAAAAAAAAAACAATATTAATGAGTGATTATAACGCTACAAATCAATTCACAATTTTTTTTCTACAACTTAAATGGTATATTGTGACTAGTTGTATGTCGTTTACAACTCTTTCTCACACCCTATGATAAAAATTTAAAAAAAAATGTTAAAATTACAAATTATTTTACAAACTGTTAATGTGGTGAATAATTATTAATAAATGAAAAAATGATGTTTATGGCGAACTGATATGACAACTAGTAAGAATTAGTTAAATCAATAATTTATAAACATATTGTAAAATAATTTGTTCTTGTAATATTACTCCCCTACTGTGTTATACTTATAGCAAGAAGTTAGTAAATAATTTGTAATCTTAATTTTTTTTTCATATTATTATCGTTGTATTATTGCACAAGTAAATTCCAAGTTCAGAAATTTATATACCTCTTACGTAAGCTAATATATATATTTTCCCAACTACTCCAAATTAATGTGGCGCTCTTGAGTCCACATTGATCATTTCAACTCTTCAAAAGGAAGCAAGTCTTATAAAAAAAAAAAAAAATGCTTGGGCAGAACTTTTATTAGGTATTAAAAAAATAATAAATAGTGGGTCTCGTTGTTTTAATGAAATAGGGAAACTCAATAGGAGGTGCTATACCCATCTATCATGGTTGGGTAGCCAAAAAATATAGATTGATAATTCAAGGTATAGATTGCTATACCCTACTGTGTTATACTCATAGCAAGAAGTTAGTAAAATTTGTAATCTTAATTTTTTTTTTTCACATTATTATCGTTGTATTATTGCATAAGTAAATTCCAAGTTCAGAAATTTATATACCTCTTACGTAAGCATATATATTATATATATTATATATATATATATATATATATATATATTTTCCAACTACTCCAAATGTGGCGGTCTTGAGTCCACATTGATCATTTCAACTCTTCAAAAGAAAGCAAATCTTATCAAAAAAAAAAAAAAAGCTTGGGCAGAACTTTTATTAGGTATTAAAAAAATAATAAATAGTGGGTCTCGTTGTTTTAATGAAGTAGGGACAACTCAATAGGAGGTGCTATACCCATTTATCATGGTTAGGTAGCCAAAAAATATAGATTGATAATTCAGAAATAGGAGGTGCTATAAATAGGAAGCCTGAATTATATGGTCCTCCAACTATGGGTTAAAGCTAATTTGATCCCTCATGTATTATGGTCCTCCAACTGTGGGGTAAAGCTAATTTGATCCCTAATGTATTAATTGTTTGAATTTAGCCTTTTTTAGCACACACACAAAAAAAAAAGTCTTTTAAATATTAATTGTGCCAAATTAAATGCTTCAACTTTCAAAATGAAGACAATTTCATCTTTAGAACCCATCTTCAATTCTTCATACAAACCTTAATAAGATAATGTCACATGCCCTTGCATAAGAGCATTGAGCATCTGGTCTCTTTAAAAAAAAAACTACTTTAATACCCAAAATATTTAGTTTTTCTACTTTAACGTACGATTTCACAATTTACCCTATCACTCCATCTTCTTTTTTCTTTTCGTTTTTTAATTTAACTCATTAAAATAATATAAAACAATTAAGAGGGAGAAATGTCGAGAGAGAGAGAGAAATGTATAAAAAAAAAAACAGTTACTAGTTGCTCTATATATAGTGCTAATGCTCACTCCATCAAGTGCTAAACATTTTGCAAAATTTTTGTGAAAAGCACACCAGTTGGAAGCCTCTTTTTGGTATTTGGTGCACTAAAATGGTATTTGGTGTTTTAGCAATTATTACTTAGCACACTAGATACTAAAAGCATTAACATCCGATATCTTCAAACTATTCTATTTTACTATCTCGAAAACTACTTTATCTATTATACTATACAATTTTACAATATACATAACAAATCAACTTTTATTTTATCATACAATATATTAAAATAATATATCTACACAATAAAATAATATAACCCAAAACCATACGTATTCTATCCCATCTCTCCCCTCTCTCTAATTTGTCTCTCTTCCTTTGTCTTTTGCTACCACCACCTCCACCATGAACAAACCCAAAAAGGCTACTGAAACTCAAACAAACCACCCTTGCCTCACTGTCCATCACCCCACTGCCAAAAAAAAAAAAATTCCACAAATGACCAACAAAACCCAGCAAAATCAAACAAAACCCACAAATGACCAACAAAACTTAGCAAAGTCAAACCCACACCAATCCAGCAACATCACTGAAATCGGAACCAAATAGGAACCATTGAAATCGGAACCAAAATCAGACCTACGCCTCCATCACAAGACCCACACCACCACGCCTCCATCACAGGACCTACCAAACTGCGCCCCAAGTGAAACGCAACAACCTTGCCACGCCACGCCGATCGCCGAACTAGAAATCAGAAACCTCCACACCACCGCCAGACCCACAACCCCCATATAAACCACCACCATGAGAGAAATATGTGAGAGAAGCTTGGAATGTTGAGAGAGAGATGAGAGACTAATAAGAGAGAGAAAGAGACAAATATTTAATGGTGGGGCATAAAAATAATAAATTTGCTTAGAACATTGCTACAGTACTATCATAAATTTAGGATGGTATTGTAGCACAATTATAATTTTTTTTTTTTTTATAATTAGAAAACCGGGTAATGGGCCTTTTTGGTGCTTTGATGTAAAATATACCAATGTATACCATTTGCATCACCGGGTACTGATGCTCTAATGCTCTAATAATTTTTATGTAGGTAAGAAGCATGCTAAAGCGACGTCGTGTCATTAATGATTATGACTTGTCATTAATGCTATGATGTGATACGTTGGGGATAATTTATTTTCCTGTCATTTATGGTTGTAATTGGATTAACTTGTTTGAGTACCAATTAGTTTAATTAGTAAAATCTCTAATGTCAAATATAAAATCTAAGGTTTAAACACTACATTACCAAAAACCAATTAGTATATTGATTTAATAATAAAGATAAATCATCATATGGTGAATGCCATAGGTTGATTTTTATTTTTGAACGATATAGAGCAGATATCATATGTTAAAATTCTATAATGTAAAAAAATGACTAACCTGCCCTTTTACATGAATTTATTACTAACATCACTTTAATGATACATTAATTACAATAAACAAGTCATTAATTATGAAAATTAGTATCAAAATTAACAAATTAGTAAGCTAATTGGGAGTGTGGTGCAAACTCACAAATTAGTAACCTATGAAATAAACATATCATTAGTTATATTTGAACAAATTCACTTTTACATACCTCTTCCTCCTTCTAATCAAGCGACATCCCATGTAGAGAAAAAATAAGCATAGGTGATAGTACGAACTCCAAGGTTGAATTATTAGAACAGGGTCAAGGACACATGTTCTTAGCAGAAAGAAACCCTGAGCCTAGCAGAAAAAAAATCAAGAAGATTCACTTCAATTCAATGCTTCCAACTTCAATCCTCAAATGTAATTCAGCCAACGTCACCAATTCATATTGAGAATTTTTCTCGAACTCAATCATGGAAACAATTACAACCTTAGTTTCAGCATTAAATAAACTTATACAATGATGATAGAAAAACCTAAAGCGAAATAATAGCTAAAGTAAATTTTCACATTTACTTACCGTCATCAAGTAAAACCAGGCTCATTGTCTGGAACCTTCAAGACCTCTTAAATACATGTTTTTGTATCTTGGGAGGGAAAAAAAATTATATTTAAAAAAAAAATCCTTAATTTTATGTGTGTTAAATTGTGAAGATTTTGATTTTGATTTTGATAGTTATGTCATTTATTTTAAATACATACTTATAATGAACTTAAAAATGTTTATAAATAAATATACCTGCAGGTATATATATCTGATTAATTAATTAATTAATGATCTGTATCCCAACTTTTCAAGAATTTTTATGTGATGACATGTTATCATGTATGATCCACTTCTCAAATCTCATGTATTTCATGAATGACTTTGGCTTTATCTATCGTAATAGAGGTCTCACACTTTCACTTTAATAGGTGAATGGATCTTTGGCCCTAGACCAAGTATTACATTTTCTATAATATTTCAAACTAATCGCCAATGTTATGTTTTCATAAATTTAGGCAATTTCTATTAGTTCTATGAATACTCAAGCCGCACTTATATGATATATCATATAAGATTAAGATTAAGATTAGGATTATATGATATAGGATTATGACATTTTATTTAATTTGGGGATGGGGGGAATCTTGACTAGAAGGCCGATGAGATTGTACATTATCAACCATGATTACTATAAGTGCACAATTTGTACCTGGTCCAATCCCTAGATGGACCCAGGCCTAAAGAGTCTTATACAATGAAATTTGTAGAGTATGAGTTTGAAACCTAGGTTAGGGATATTGGAGAGTTAATAAACAGGCTAGAATGTTGCGATCTATGCGAATAATAGATAAGTATGACAAAAAACTCTTTCGGACGTAAGTCGAGGACCACTCGTATTGCCTTTCTTTCTTTAAGCAGAATATTACAATTTTTAATTCCAAAAAAGGGTCCCCCCTCTTCTCACCTCTCTTGTCTTCTTATATCCCTCTTCTTCTTCCCTGTTTCTTCCATGTGTAACACAAATTTTCCCCATAGATACTTGTCTCATCACCACCTTCTTGAAGTCTTCAAACAATAGCTGGAAGGCTGAATATTACTGTTGGTATGTGGTCAGGGAGGTAGATGCAGGGCCTTTAATGCGGTGGTAGCAGCTTTTTTTCTCAGATATTTCTCGCACGTTCCTCCTTCTAACGAGTGCTTGAATCACGCCTTTACCCAACAGATCTTCTAGAATTCTGTCTCTAAATCCTTTAGCACGTCCCATGGCTTTTACTGGGCCCGTCCGAGGAGATACTTCTCCTTGGACAATTCCTCTGCCCCTTGTAGCGCGAACTGGCCTGTGGGCTTCGAAAACTCTGATTGAACAGACTTATACCAACAAACCAGGCTCAAGGCCCAAATGTGCATTTACGCATTTTTACCCCTCACAACTACAATAGTCATGTTTAGTTTTTAAATCAAGTGAATTCCAATAATAAATTTTGCTTAAGTTGCACCTTTTCCTTCTGTAAGAACAACTGAATACAGGGAAAGCCAAGAGCCTGACTTTAAGATGTGTTTTTTTTAATATTTAAATATTAATTTTTTTAAAAAAATTAAAATCTATTTTTCTTGCTTTTTGAGATGTACTATTATTAATAAAATTTTTGTATTCAAGTCATGCTAACATTTTTTTTTTCAATTGATAATATGGTTAATCTGCTTAACATTTTTACGACGTAGTCGATTTTTTAAATAGGCTTTTGTTGTTTTTAATTTTGAAAAGCCTCTGTTTGTAGATGCAACTATAATAGGATATGTTACCCAAAATATACAGATTAAATAACCTGCTTAGAATAAAAAGGATCGGCTCTATCTTGTTATTAGCAAGGTAAAAATGACTAGTACAAATGGGAAAAAATGTTAATACTAATTAGATTATTATTTTAAAAAATAATTAAATTATAAAAACAATTGTAATCTATATCTATATCTATATATTACTAAAACTGAAGCATAACATTTAATGTTGCTACGCTCACGTTGAGCCACGTTAGCATCTATGTCATTTCCATCATCTTTTTTTGTATTTTTCCTACAAATTAAAAAAGTTTTTACACCTTTTGAAATACTAATAATCTCCACCATAAATTTAAAATAGTTTTGATACATTTTAAAATACCAATAATCTCCACCATAATGCCCCATTTCCACCATAAAAGCCCACTTCTTATACAGTTAATTCCTTTATAAAGCCCAACCCAAAGCCTTTTCAACTTAGACCCCTTGTGAAACCTCTGAAACACGGTTACAAAATTTTTCATGCAAAACCCTTTCCTTCCCTTTCTTACCTTTTCTTTCTCCACATTATGTTCCTCTGAAACACGGTTACAAAATTTTTCACGCAAAACCCTTTCCTTCCCCTTCCCCACATTTTCTTTCTCCATATTTTTTTTCCCTCCCCACGTTTCTGTTCTAAGGTTTCACATTTACTACATAGTTTCAGATTCCTTCCCCTTCCCTTCCCCACGTTTTTGTTAAACCACTTTTTTCTTTTCTCTATACGTTATTCTCCTCTCTCCCCTGCTCTTCACTCTATTTCCTACAACAACTTTGAGACAATTTTTTCATACAAGTTATTTGCAAGCAAAGCCCCAAAAGCTAGAATGTTGTCAAGCTAGCACCCACCTTCAACGGCATCCCACCATCCTAACACCGTCGGCACCACATTGATAAAGGTATTTTCTTATATACACAAATTTTGCCAATTATTATGATTTAGGTTTGATTGTTAAGGACTACTTAGTTTTGATTTACGTAGCAGGCCTAGATTTGGTTTTGATTAAGGTTTAAAATTTAGAATTGGTTTAAAAGAGTTAGAGAGATGAGAAAGAGAAGGGCACCATTGGAGGGCTCTGAAAGACCAAAGAATGAAACATAGACAGTTTTTATTGGTCTCCCTCAGCCCATGCCAAAAAAACCCACACGGTTAGCCCCTCTCTTATTTCAATCAATTTCCTTTCCTCATCCTTTACGTTTACAATTATGTTCATGTCACTTTTTAAATTTTATTTTCATATACTAGAAATTTACATATTTTTAATATATTTTTTGAATAACTTTTTGCTTTTCAAATTTAATCTTCTCCAATCTATTAGTCTTTTTATTTGGATGAGTTCATACAAAAAGAATCTTTCTCTTTTGGCGAGTTTGGATGCAGCCTCTGTCTCTCCATAGCAATCTCTCTCCATCATTTTTGGGGTTTCTTATTAATGTTTGTTTCATCTAAGATAAACAAGTTTCTTCCTTTCTTCTTTTTTTGGGAATTTTTTTTAAGATGAAGGCACAGATATATATATATATATATAATTTATCAGATGTAGGCAGCCAATTGCTTGCAAGTGAGAGAGGCTACAATTTCAATGAATTTGTTCTAAAATGTCAATCTCCTCCTATTCCTATGACACGTATTTTGGTAGTAAACTTGGGATTGTTTGGCTTGACAATTAGAACATTAACAAATATGCTCTTTGTTCTTTATGAAATATATACATGTTGATTGTGATATTTATGTAGACATGTACTTATGCATGTCTATGTGCTTTTGCTTTTGGAAAATTGTACATTTTTGAGGTTCTTGAGTAAAGGATCTATTGGTTTTTTATTTTTGTTTTTGTCTTTTTTTTTTTTGGTTATGTGTATAGTGTGTTTTGATGTGTTAAGCATTCCAACTTTCGGTACTATTCAGTTTTGAGAGGTAGATGTTAAATTGTGTTTATGTTTTAGCAATCTAACATTGATCATCTTGAATGTCATTTTATTTTATATAAAAATTGAATTACCATAAAAGTAAATGTATTAGACAAAAAATAAAAATATGGAGGCCATCTATCCATTCATTGCATGTACTTGCTGTATTTATTTTTTCATGTTTGTGGTTGAACATGATGAAGATAGGGTTACATACTATTGTTGCTTTATTGATTTTTTTTGTTTTTGTTTTTGTAATAAGCTTAATAATTGCTGTATTTGAATTTTTTTTCTCCTTTGTTTTTATTAATTTTTATTTATATGTTGTTTTAAATTAGCACCAAAAGAATGTACTAATATGTATGTACTTTACCAAAAGGTATAATTTGGTTTAATGAAAGAATTTTGATATATTGTGAGCAAGTTATTGGGGGTTTAATACATAAATTTTGAAGTTAGAATAGTGTGTTGAATTTGGCAAGTTTATGGTAATGGAATAGTGTGAAAATTTTAGAAACTTCTCTGTGCAGGAAGTCAACTTAAGTCCAGCAATAAGGCCATGAACATCTAGGTAGTCTCTCTGCATGTTTTTGTTTCAATTCTTTTCCTTCCTCTAATATAGTTTTTGTTTAATTTGTCAGTTGAAATTGAAAAAAAAAATTCCTTATTCTAGATGAAATTGTTTACAAGTTTGTATTTTGTGACCGTGTTTAGTCTTTTTATGTGGGGACAATTTTAGGTTTTTTAATTTAAATGATGTAGGGCCCTAAGTTGCCAATTCTACAATTTTGATGAGCACCTTTTGGGAATCTAGGCTTTGACTTTGGTCAATTTTTTTTTTTTTTTATTTTTAATTTGAATTGTCATAATTCTTAACTAATAGCATCATTGAATTTTGTGCATACATGTTCTCCTGTTTGAAAATGTAAAACACCCTATCTTCATCTTTTGTTTTTCAGTTCATAGCTTATCATTAATTGGGCTAGAATTTGTTGGTTTAGCCTTGGTTACATTTACATTTGTTAATATTTTTCTCATGAGATGATAGGATACAAAAATGGGGTTATGTGCCTATTACAATATTTAAGCATGCCTTTGAGGTTGTGTTATATATATTGCATGTTTTTGTACGTGATTTTCCCCCTCTCCAATCTATAGTTCCCTGAGTTATTGTTCTTTTTGGTGAATAATTATCTTTGATATTGTTAGATCCTTCGCATGTGGTCTTCTAGGATAAATATGAAGGTGAGTTTTAATGATTCAAACAAATTTATTGACTTAACTATTCAATTATATAAGTTAGATTTTATTTATTTTTGTTGTCTTATGCTTCTTCTCCTCTCTCTCTCTCTCTCTCTCTCTCTCTCTCTCTCTCTCTTATTTTTTTTAAGAAAGTAAATACATGTGTAGGGTGGTATACCATTGTTTAACAATTTTTCTTTGGAATAGCTTTGTGAATTCTGAAGGCGAAAGGTCGTGGATACTTTGCTAATGCTTGCTATACATAGGGTTGAACTTGGATACTGATTCAAAGTAATTGTTTATTCAAGTAACTACTAGCAATTGTGATTTTAATGCAAAGTCCCCTTGACACTTTTCTTAGTGTTCTTTGATTCAACGTTTCTATGTTGCTCACAAATTGGATGTTATGGAATCAATGATTGCCTTATTTTAGGTTAGTACTATTTTTAGTTTAGAAAGAAAAGAAAAAGGTTTGGGTTTTTATTTGTACAATTAGTATTTTATTTTATATTTTATTTGTAGTTTTTAATGCAACTAATATCAATTCAATATTACATGAAGGTGGAAATGACATTGCTTGATAATCTTTTTTTTTTTTTTAATTTTTCCGTGCATCGCATGGATTAGCCACTAGTTAAATAATAAAAGTGGATTGATATACCATGTCGACCCACCCACCGTGATAAGAGGTACAGAGAATGTGTAAACCAATTACGTTTGTGGAGAATGTGATAAGTTTCATAATATTGAATCAATAGAATTGATCTGACAATTTAGGATGAATGTACCTACCAATGTTTTATTCTAAAATGTGTATAAACTATAATGACAAATTTAGTGAGAAAAAAAAAAAGCTCTACATATGAGGCAAGTAATTGTAATAGGGGAATTGCAGGTATACCAAATCCATCTAAGGTCATAATATTAGTGGTAGTAGAAAGAAGATGATCTCTAATATTAACTACTAAGTAAGGAAAATCTACTAGTATCAATGGTCTTTGGCTAATATTCAATTGACCTATAACAAGCACCCCAATTACCGCATGAGCATAACCAATTGCAAACAAATTATTCTATCATTTCGTAAACACATAAAACTAATTGCATGTTCACAATGTTGCATCAACTGAAGTTCAAGATAAGTTTCACAAAAATAAGACTAGAATAGCAACAAACAACCTAGTGCTAATACAAGAAAATAAATATTATCATGTAAATGAATAACTTGCAATGAAAATACCTAGTCCTTAAATTACTTAATATGTTGATATGATTACATGCAGTATAAAGTAAAACAATAAGTTTACTCCAATAGAGGTAGCTTTATCTAATGGGGGAGGGAGGGAGTTATGAAGCAACCAAAAGAGCCAAACTAATTATACTATTTGTTTCACTATTGTCCCTGTGTTATATAAAAATAACTAAATTTACTTCCTAGGGGCAGGTCCTTTGGGGTGGGTCCAAAGGACCCTACATTGGTGAGGTACCATGTCATGAAAATAAATGAATAAAATTTACTAATGACGGTACTCTTACTTCAAAAAGCTATCCTACACATCCTCAAATGAATAAAGGTTCAAGAATCTCTAGCAACACGCAAATCATAGCAAGAGTAAACAAGACATCAGAATTATAAAGGTTGGCCTCAAAATAGATCCTGTCTTTGGCAAAAGACAGCTGAAATGTATGAAAGTGAAAGAGACAGTAACTTAAAGTCTTAAACTAATTGATGTTTAAGAAGTCCCATAGCTCAATCTCTTAAGGTTTTAAAACAATAGTTTAACTTGCAAGCACCCATAATCTGCTTTAAAACTAAATTTGCTTAGCAAATTACAATCAACTACGTTTGTAAAACTGAAACTGATTTAAGAACTAAGTTGATCCAGAACCTAATCACTAAGGGTTTAAGAATTTTAGGGCTGGTTTAGGGGGAAGTGCATACCTATATAAGGTATGATATTAAGCATTAACTTTACATTATAAAAATTTGAAACACCTATACATAAGAAAGGGTTTAATGCAACAGAATAAGTGCAAAGCAAAATCACAATAAAATATGAGACAATAAAAGGAACAAACAATCTTGTGCACAAAATTGGAAAAAAATACCATCTCATAAAAAAGTATTAAATTTTATTGGAAGCAAATATACATCACTCACATAATGACTTGTGATTGGTTAAATATGAATGTTGTCCTTGATCTTGAGAACCTAAAAAACCTTCACACGAACTTTGGAAACAATTGTTGAATATTTTCATCTACTTGATTCAATGACAGCAAGTCAACAAATGGTTGCAATGGTCGTATTTGCTGAAAAACCCTTGTCAATCATTATTTGAGATATTTTGTTGCCTTTGATGTCTCACTATGTTGCAATAACCCTTAAATTATTGTGTTATACGTGCGCTCGTTAGGTGAACAACCGTTGCTATCCATTTCCTCAAGCAGCTCATTCGCTTCATCAACTAGTCCATTTTTGCAAAATCCTTGGATCATTATATTGTCAGTCTGAACATTAGGTTGCAATCCTTTTGCAGGAAGACCACCAAAGATTTCTCTTGCATCGTAAGTTCCCCAACATTGCAGAAACCATCAATCAAGCTGTTAAATATCACAATATCACAGTCCAGCCTTTTGTCTTCCATCCCCTGAAACAATGTCATTGCCTTAGCAATTCGTCTATTCTTTAAAAAGCTATCTAACAAGATGGCATAGGTATGGGATCTGGATGTTGGCCACAACCTCGCATTGTATTGAATAGGTCTAGTGCAATCTAGGATCTCTCCACTTGACATAACCCCCTATAAGAGTGTTGTAAGTCACTACATTAGGAATCATTCCCTTGTTGGACATTTCATGAAACAGACACATTGCCTCATCAATTTTCTACTTTTACAATATCCATTGATCAATATGTTATAGCTAAACACATCGGAGTGAACAAACCTTCCCAACCATCATATTAAATGCCTTACATTGCCTCATCTATTTGGTTTTGCAAACAATAACCATCAATCAAAGAATTGTAAGTGACTTTGTCAAGCTCAGTTCCCTCTTTGAATCTATCACTTTGATAACTTCTTCTTGCCTCAGTCAACATCCCCTTTCTTGCAAAGTGTGCCCCCCAATATGTTGAAGGTTCGCACATTTGGCATGATCTTCCTTTGAACCATCTCATTCAACAAGGTAGCAGTTCTCCCTCCACCGACCAGAATTGCATAGTCCTTGAATTACGCAACTGTAGTGTACTTGATTTTCTAGAAATAAAGTACCGTGAAAAAAAAAACTGAATAAAATGCTAAAGATACTTTATCTTCTAGAAATAAAGTACCGTGAAAAAAAAAACTGAATAACATGCTAAAGATACTTTATCTTCTAGAATAAAGTACCGGCAAAATAAATTTACATAGTACTCGGCTATCTATATATCGAGTGCCGTGTAAATAAAATTTACATGGTAGTCAGATCGACGTCAAGTGAGGTCCGTCTAGTTCATCTCCATTAGAAGTTTCAGAGATGCAGCATTGGTATAGCAGTGAGGGGGAGACTGTATTCTGCAGAAGCTGCGGAGAGTCGAAACTATACAAATCCTAGAGAGGGAAAGTTTCAGCAAGTGGGACAGAGCCAGAGTCGTGTAATTTACAATAGATCAGGCATTGTCCAAAGGAGCTCAGTAGCTCGGGGAACATCACTAGAAAAGCAGAGAAGCTTTATCCATGGAAGGAAGACGTATTCACAAGAGGCAGCTTCTCAAAGGAGCAATGACTATTTCAGCCCAACTGTATCCCCGAGATGGATATGTTTAATTGATTCTGAAAGGCGTGACACCACAAAGAGTTCAACAACAAAATATTGTGTTTTTACAGTGTTTTAATTAATGCCCATTTGATTTTTCACTTTGGAATATACTGTAACTAATTTGTTGTGACTATGTGCAGAAGCCTATTCAAGGTGAATAAGAAAACTCAGCCATGTTACTAGTTACTCTTATATTTTTTTTGGTGTTGTTTTCTTTATAGACATTAGTTCCAGGTTGGTGATACATGTATCTGGATGCTTCAGAAATCTTAACAAACCCTGCTTGAGCAATCCTTTCAAGGTAAGTTGTGCATGGGTTTATACTACATGTTTACAGACAAACTTGGAACTGGTGTATTGGATAACTCAGGGAGTTGGTAGGTACTACGAGGATGAATTGAGGAGATGATTGGGATTAAGTAGGCTAGGCACCACGGGCTTCTAAAAGGATTGTCTCCCCACATATATTGTGATGGCTGGTGTTCTAGGTATTCCACTTTGTAAAATTAAAAGAATTAAGTTTTATGGTCTCCCTTATGACTTTTTTTTTTTGCTTGCAATCCCTTATTACTTAACAATGGCCTTTGCAGAGATTAAAATGCACATATCCAAATTTTTATTTCTCTTGTGAAGATAATCTGTTTGCATGGTTAAGTGCTTATTAAAATGTTCTTTATTTTCTTCTAATTATTTGTTATTGTTCTTCTCTGGTTTCCTTCACAATCTAGCCTTGGTTCTCTTTTCATGAAAACAGGAGGAACTGGGCAAAAGAAAGCTTCAAGCATAGAATTTCATAATCATTTCAGGGTTGGAATGGGAGCTCTAATTGTTCTGTTTAGTAATTCTGGGGTTCCACTTTTCTCCACTTATATGTAATCAAACCAGAGTACCAGCACATACTCTGCTAGGAACTAGGGAGTCTTAAATTTTGGGCTAAAAGGTTTCGAGAAAGCATGAGTTTAGAGTTAAGACTATAGTTGATCTCTTTTTGTCGTACAATTTTGTTGATTTCACTTGTGAGTTTTGCTTTGGAACGAGATATAGGCAGATATAAGAAATGAAAAAGAAAAAAATTGAAAGGAGCATTGCACATTAATGAACTTATGGGATCCAAACCAGCAATGAACTCGCTCAGTCAATCCCTCTAAAAATGAAACCAGTGACAACTTGATGCTTAAAAAGTAAACTTGTAGCATTGGAATATTATGCAAAACCCAATCTGCGATAGTCAATGCCATCAATAGGACACAATGGTGGCTTAGGCCTTTGCGTCCATACGTCACAATTCCATGATAAAAATAATGATATTTTATTTCGGCTTCAAATTTTTTTTTATTTTTTTAAAAGCTAATCCACTATGAACACAAATTTTTTGTCCCTCCGTATTCCAGTTCCTATAACAACTGCAAATTTCATGCCTATAATTTTTCTTTCTACATTTAAAGTCGGTTATTTATCTTCTCAAAAAAGAAAAGAAAAAAAAAACTTTGGCTATTTATAAGTAAACAAAATTTAAAATGAATGTGATAGGTTGTGATTGGTGAAATATAAAATAGAACGTAGAGAAATTTTATTCCTTAACAATGTTTTCAGCCATGCAGAATCAATAACAAAGGCAAAAACTTCAGGTTTGGATCCCATGATACTAGTAGGATCCAAAGCAGTTTTCACTAAACTCATCTCAGGAAGGGATAGAGTGGCAGCTACACTTGACTCAAACCAACCTAGCTTCTCAATGAGTTTTCAACCATGTAACCTGCTAAGAAGGAATGCCAGAGACCCCGAGCCCAATCGCCAAGTAGTACAATATATTTGGATATAAGTTGTACCACTCGGTTGGCTTTGGATGTAAGTCTTCACAATGGCAAGTAGTGTGATGCATAAAAGAGAAGCTGCTGCAAACTGCTGCGAGCTTAAGTTCCCTATTGTCACTCTCATAAAATGAGAAGCCATAGACCACAGGAGGCACTAAGCCAAAAACAAGGAATGATAATATGGCAACTGAGGCATGCACAATGAATTGCTTTTCTGCCCCAACACTTCTTGGTATCGTTCCACTTGTTCTTCTGCTCCATTCGATTTCAAGGTCACTCTAGATTCATCCTTCCTCAATTCCTTAAGCTGTAATTTTATAAAATTACTTCAAGATCAATAGGGCTATAAACTATACTTATAGAAACAAGTTTCACACCACATAACATACTTCAAATTATCGGCTAAATCTAAGACGTGTTGTACAATATTTACATAAAATCTAATCAAGGTTTTTCTAATTGCATAACTTAATTTAAAAAATACAGTAATAGTTCTGTCGCACTTGTAAGTGTACACTACTGTATATACAACATCCACAATTTCACACATGATGTCCATATATAATATATATATATATATATATATATATATATTGAGTATTCATATTTAAAACGTGAAATGGGTGATGTGTATGTATGATGTACAATAAGAGTGCCTAAGAATCAATGCCCTAAACCATATAGACAATTTATGTTAGATTTGGAGAATATCTGAATGTATCATCAGAGGCATTACTGCAAACTGTTTTGTTTATTGATCAAGTTTAAGGAGAACTTTCTGGGGACCAAAATGAGAAGACCTTGTATGAATTGATGAATTGTTAGACTTTGAAATGGAAGCTTTGACAAAAAGTTATACACAAATAAAAAATTCACATTATGACCAATGACCGAAAAGTCCCACCAATCAGGTTTGCCATTGCCAAGGCTATAATGCTCACTGCATTGAGGAAATAGTTAATAACTAAAACCAACATAAGTAAAATAGAAAAAGTAACTGCCAGTAGTCTTCATAGCAAAAAGGAATGATAGGTTGGGGTAGATGATTCAATCACAAAACAAGAAGTTAAGATTAGCATGAGGCCCAAAAATGGGGGTATGTAGATGATATATGCACCTATATGATTTTTTGTTTTTGTTTTGTTTATTTAAAATTTAATAATAATGAATATAAATATTTTATTAAGTAAATAGGTTAATCTTGTTTTTTTTTTTTAAGTGAAAAATAAATAGGCTAATCCAATTACATTTGAAAATATAGAAGAGAAGAATAAAACTTAAGTAGTTCTTTAGGTTCTGTACCTTTAACTTCTCTAATTAAATTTCTAAAAGAAAAAAAAAATTCTCCTATTAAATCCAAGTATATATTATATTAAATTATATTGTTTTTATTACATGGGTCAATGCAGCCATTTGATTAGAAGTTGGTGTTGGGGAGAGAAACACATTGAGAAGACTTTAATTGAGTAGTTAATATAACATATAAAAACACATTTAACCCAAAAAGCCTAAACCCATTGAATATTGGTTCAAATATGTTATATTAACTACTATTTTTTCTCAAAAAAAAAAAAACTATTTTTTTTTCATATTTTTCATTAGTACTAATATGAAAGTTTACTGCTTAACCAACCACATTACTCACATGTTGAATATTCCAATTGTTGGAAATTTAATCTTACTTGTATTTAAGCCAAGAAATAGTTCAATTAATTATAAACTAAAAACGATGGCCAACTATGTTAAATAAAGACATAGCTAAAATCTTCTCAAAAAAGAAAAAGAAAAAAAAGACATAGCTAAAATGATAGTCACATGGCAGAATATGACAGATTTAATAACTCTATGCCAATCATTATATTTGAAATGTCCTAAACTCACACAGAAAGTAGTTGCAATTGTTTCATATATTGAGGATTTAAAAAAAAAAATATAGTTATATATATATTATCTATAATATATATATAATATTTATGTCTGTATGTAGATATATTTACTACTACTACAAAAGAATGAAACAAAGTAAAAATTCTGTTGACAAGCACTTACTTGTAGCTGCTCAGCACTGGCTGCAGATGTCACAACACCTAAACTTGTGATTGATTCATTTAAACCACCGAATATGATACTTTTCAGGATTTCACGCTTATAGCACCAGTGAGGGTGGCGATGATGGTGGAGGGGATTTGTTTATTGGATCTTTTGGTTCCATGAAACAAAAATATATGAGATTACAATTTACTAGAATCATTGCAATTTCAGTTTAACAATAAAACCACTTGATGTGTTCTAGATTTTTTGGAAAAAGATCATATTATGAATGGTTTTCATAAGAGGCAAAGATTGACTGAATCTGAATTATAAAAAGAAGCATTATTAGTTTACCGTATTTATCAAGAAAAATTGCATTCACCTTCTTTGAGTTTTTCTATTATTACACTTACCTCCCTTGTAGTTTTTTTATTTTTTTAAAAAGATTTCTAAGAACCTGTTTAAAGCAATTCAAGAGAGGTCGGTGTATAGTTTTTATTTTAAGGTAGAAATGTCTCATTCCCAACTAGAAGGGTGTTGAGAGTAATAAAGGTTTCATCTAATAACACAAAGCCCCTTTAAGGTTTGAATGTAACACCAACCCTTTGGAATTGTTTTTATATGTAAATTGTTAATCATAGAACACTTAACCTCTTGAATTAAAAAGAAAAAAAAAAAAACCACTTGGGATTTTTTTAGTGTAAGACAAACCCCTGTGTGGTATTGTTTTATTTAAAAATGTAGCTTCATATATGACTTGTGTCGTCACATGACTAATGTAGCTTTAAATTGTAGATCTTTTTGTTGAAAATACTTGAAAGTGTCAATTGACATATAAGGCTCAGAACTGGCTCAACCATATAGACAACTTCGACCATTAGCTAAGGCTTCCAAATAAAAGTGGCACCCTCTATTAACTTAATACTCCGTATAATATAATATATTATATTTATTTTTCTTTGCATTTCAATTAGGTTGCTTCACCATTCACCAATCTATTGGTCAATAAAATGCATAGTCTATTAATTAAAAAGGCCCCGCGGTATCCAAAACACATAAGCATTGGTGTTTTTTTAATTTAATTTAATTTTTTTTTTTAAATGTTTCGTCACACATTTACACATTTGTACCTATTATCACCTCACATCATTTTGAACAAAACTTATCACATTCTCTACCGTCTACACACGTAATTGGTTTACACATTCTCTGTACCTATTATCACAGTGGGTTGAAGTTGTATATGACATATCAATCCGCTTTTGTTATTTAATTATAATTGTTTTTATAATTTAAATATTTTTAAAAAATAACAATCTAATTAGTTTTAATTTTTTCCCCATTTGTACCAGTCATTTTTTACCTTGCTAATAACATAATAGAGCCGGTCCTTTTTATTCTAAGTAGGTTATTTAATTTGTATATTTTGGGTAACATATCGTATTATAGTTGCATCTACAAAAAGAGGCTTTTTAAAATTAAAATGAATAAAACCTATTTAAAAAATTGACTACGTTGTAAGAAATATTAAATGGATTAGTCATATTATCAATTGAAAAGGAAATGTTAGCAAGATTTGAATACAAAAAATTAATTAGTAATAGCATATCTCAAAAATCGAGAAAAAAAATTTTAAACTTAAAAGAATACTGTATATATTTAAATAAAAAATACACATCTTAAAGTCAGGCTCTTGGCTTACCCTGTATCCTATTGTTCTTATAGAAGGAAAAGGTTTTAAGCTAAAGTTTATTGTTGGATTTCAATTGATTTCAAAACTAAACATCACTATTCTAGTCATAGTTGATAATGTACAATCTCATCAGTCCTCCTGGTCAAGATTCCCCCATCCCAAATTAAATAAAACGTCATAATCCTTCATCTATAAGTGTGGCTTGAGTATTCACAGAACTAATAGAAATTTCCTAAATTTATGAAAACATAACATTGGCGATTATTCTGAAATAAAATAAATATTAGAGAAAATGTAATACCTGGTTCAGGGCCAAAGATCCGTTCACCTGTTAAAGTGAAGAGTGTGAGACCTCTATTACGATAGATAAGCCAAAGTCATTCACGAAATACATGAGATTTGAGAAGTGAATCATATATGGTAACATCTCATCACATGACAATTCTTGAAAAGTTGGGATACAAAACATGGCTTGGATACATTAATAAATTAATTAATCAGATATACACCTTTATCTATACTCTATTTATTTATAAACATTTTTTTAAAGTTCATTATAAGTGTATATTTAAAATAAACATAACTATCAAAATCAAAATCTTTACAAACATAAAAATAAAATTAAGGATTTTTTTTTAAAAATAATCTTTTTCCCTCCCAAGGTACAAAAACATTTATTTAGGAGTATCCTTGCACCACAGTCTATATGACACGGACACGTTTCCAACGTGCACTGCCGAGTGGGGAGGTCTTGGAGTTTTTGTTCTTGTTTTTGTTTTTGTTTTTTTGGAGAAGAAGACAGAAGAATATGTAAAACACATCCAGTTCAAAAGTATATTAGCAATATATATAAATATATAATATATTATATATATATATATATATATTTGCATCCATATATATAAGCATCATGTGTGAACACAACACAGCCAACCACGGTTGATTACAGCTGCAGGTAAACAAAACATGCAAAAAAAGTTTTTCGAAGAAGGTTAGAACGAAAAATAACCTAGTGATTTGAGGAATTCGAAGCATGTTGGGCACTTGATCCCTTCTTCACTACGAATAAGGACCTTGTCGATGCAAACTTTACAATTAGGGCAGTAGAATTCGTGTTTGACGGGTTTCTTGTAGAGCTTTTCAAGATACAGTTCTGTCTCTGTCTCTTTCAGTTCACTTTCTTCAATTTTGATAGATATGTCATTTGCATTTTGGTTCTGAAGTGAGTTCTCGGAAGGTGGTAGATTGTCAACATATGTGTCTTTAGGCTTACACATATCCTCAGCTTATGGTTAATTTCATTACCATTTTTCAATCCTGGATGTTCATTAGAGAATTCACCTGAAACCACACGCAGCATATAATAAGCCTTTTGTTAGAAGATTATTGAGCTAATTTGCAAAATTATGGTCTGAATAACTTAGCTGCCCAAGTATTCAACTGGGTCTACACAGAGTGCACCAAAGTTCGAATTCTGCTAGCTAGTGGTAAGCTGGGAAAATAAGTTGGGAGAATTTGGTGGTGGGAAGCTTTTGGGGGAGGGGAAATAGTTTTTAAGAGGGATAATTTTTTAAGATGTGATGAATTTTAACTTATGACATTCACTTAATGATAATTGTTCTTATTTCTTATCACCTAGGTTGAGAGATCAATTGATTTTTGGTGCAGACGACAAAAAATTACCAGCTAAGTTTATTGAAACTTGATAAGAGGGGAATCAGGATCCTCTTTATTGGCCTTGAAATGGAAATTTCATGGGTTAGAGTTAGTTTTCATGAATGTAATGATGTATATGGTGCCACCGGATTTAAAATTTTACTATACCAAATAGAGGATAACTGATTTTAAATGATTTGACAATATAATCACCCTTAGATTTGTCAATTACCAAGTCTTTAACGTAAAATGGAGTGTACCCTTTTAAAGAGAATGGAGATAATGGGGAGAGTTGGATAGAAAAAGACTTACAGAATTGAGTCTAATAAGACCAAACAAACTTAATTTACATTATTGATTTTTTTTTAGTTTTAGTAAAAAAATATTTGAATTACAGAAATAAAAATGCAGAGTTTAGACAATATATTTATGCACTTTACTCTATCTGAAGCGATACTAATTACAACCGTGGCCACACCAGGACTTCTTAAGTGCAAATTAATTCCTTTTTTTTTTTATTATTATTTTTTTATCTGAATGCAAGTTACTTAAAAGATACTAATTTGAAAAAAAAAAAAGGCATTGCCAGTTTATTGTTGTTTTAGAGTTTGATCTACTTATATTCAATTAAGAGCATTATTAAAAAAAAAAAAAAGTCTTATAACTCAATTGGCATTTTCGACTATTTCTAACGAAGATATCTAGTTCAAAATTACCTCTTTCTTTAGAGAGAGACTTGATTCCACTGTTCTGCTCTGAGGACAAACCACCACCATTACTGCTAGTAGAGCCGTGTTGATATGTTGGAGAGGGCACCTTCCTAGCAAAGCCACTCCCACTTTCATTGCCTCTCACTCCAGCTCCCTCCTCCATTGATCTTTGTGTGCCTGAATTACTAAGAAAGCCTTGTTTCTACGCATGTCATTGGTGCTATTAATGTCTCACTTTAATAGTCGTCTTTAAGTCAATGGTCTTCTTAAATAAATATATCAGTTTCAACTTGAATACCGGACATTTTATCAATGGAGAGTTGGATCGATGGAGTCCATAAAAAATTATGCTAGTATGGAAACGTATCTTATAGCTTGACAAAGTGAGATTTAGGCCATGTTACAGTATCTTCTGTTTAAGGCAGATCTACAGGAATAAATGTAAATAATCCCTGTCACTTATCACTGTCACTCTTTGACCCAAAAAAAAAAAAAAAAAAAAAACACTAAAAGGAGAGGTGTGTCAAAATTAAAAGAAATTACAGGTGACTTGACATCACATTTATTCCAATCAAAAGAAACTCAAAACTCTTGATTAGAAAATTGGTAAAAAAATTATTGCACATTTTTGGTGCAATAGTTACTTTACAAGTATAAATAGTTACTTTATAAGTATAAATATTTGTGAGGTATGAAGGGTAAGAGTTGGGATTCAAATCTCTAGGAGTGAGCTTTACACACTTAAATTATTCTAGAGTAGAATTTCTATCTTGTATATATATAAAATAAAATAAAATAAAGCTAGTTTGGTAAATTTCTTTTATGGTAAATAGGAATTTACCATAAAAACAATCGCATTTTTTATTTATAGAAGCACGGCAGATCATAATGGTACATTTTTTGGTAATATATCACAATGGTACATGCTAACATGGGTATGTTTCTGTTGCATTTTCAATTCCTCCGTATCGTGACATAATAAGATTGGCACAATTATTAACAATGGGTAACTTTTTATGACTAATGAATCTAACCCATTATTATTATAACTAGCATATAATTCATGCAAACGAATGGATGCATTTAAAATTAAATATAATTTTTATTATAAAATAAATAATTAGTCAAATTATTAAAAAAAATAGTATGTAACACATGCATACATATGGATACATTTAAAATTAAACACAATTTTTTTATCATAAAAATATAAATAATATATTAGTCAAATTATTTTTTTGAAAAAGTAAACATAATTAATCCATATTAAAATTCTTACCTAAATTTAACTACTTATGATAATTTTTTTCTTCTAATTTTTAATAAGATAGAATGTGTGATGATCTTTGTTGTGTGGTGATTTTTATTGAACATATGTGATTATTTTTTATTTATATATAAATTTTATAAATCATTAATATTAGATTCTTAGTATTTTGCACTTATTAATTCACTTGACACAAAAATTAAAAAAATAAGTGGATACATGGCACAAACTTTAGTGAATAATTATGTTGTGGTCTCCATATAATGTTAGACATATAGTGCAAAATTGAATTCTAATTTCAAGTTCTAATTGAACTCTCTCTCTCTCTCTCTCTCTCTCTCTCTCTCTCTCTATATATATATATATATATATATATATTGGGAAAATAATGATATGGATATGATGTTTTGATTTAAATAAATTAGTTTGAACTGGGATGAGTTAGATTAATTTGGATATTGATGAATTATGAATTTATGATTTGTTTTGTTGATAAATTCTAAGAAGTTGTAATTTATATTTATCTAATTGATTTTTTTTCCCTAAAAAATTGTAGACAACGAAAAAAGAGCAATGGTGATTTTTTCTAGACTAACCAACGATATGTAATATCGTTGGTTAGTCTAACATGGAGGTTTAGGTTTAAGAAACAAACTTTACGCTTCTTTTTTTTTAATATTTTTTTTTTTAAAATAACTACTTTACACTTCTTATTTCTCTTTAACCCAAATAGAGAAAAGTAAGAGAATAGTTCATAAAATTAATCCAACAGTTATAAGTCAATCCAATACTCAATAATTATGTAAACTCATAGCAATAACCTGATTGTTTCCTAAATCGAAAACTTTCATTAGTCTCCAGTGGTTTGGAAGAATGCATATGCAAGATACGATGACTTCTGTCAAGGTTTACATTCTTGTGAATGTAATAATATATTACAATTTTTTTATTAAAAAATGCTAGATTCGTAATACTTTCAACAAACCTTATGTGATAGATTATTACTAGTGGTAGACTCAAATTATAACTATAATAACTTGTCACCTACGATTTGTTCATTCATAGCCGATGGGAGTTTGACAATAATGTCTGCTCACCACTGCAGGGTGTGGTTTGGTTGTAGGAGTTTTTGTATTACTTCCCACAATACTTGGTAAGGGTTGAGTGATTCGAGTAGTAGCGCTTCAACAAATATGTTATGCTATGATAATATTCTCTTTAAAACCTTAGTGATATATGTATATTACTCATTGCCGTTATGTGGCGTGGGATCTATAAGTCCACATCAAAAACCTATTTTTTAATTTAAAAAAAGAAAAGAAAAAAGAAAAGAAGAAGATAATATGTCTGCTTTAGTACACAATGCGAGTGGCCTAATTTTCTACTCTGTTGATCTAATTTATATAGTCTTACATGTGCGTTAAATCTTTAAGCATATTCTCCATTAATGTTTTGGTTGTTAAACAATTTATTAATAAAAGATGATTTGAAATGATTAATCAATAAATGTTTGCCACCCCCATCGCCTCCGTCTACGCGTCCTCCAATTTAACCTACTGGTACCGTTCTCTCTAGTGCTGTTCTCTTCTTATGGTCATTCTTAAGTCAAGAATAGGTTGGACTTTTAATTTTTATTTTATTTTTAGAATCTTTTATGTATTTTTTGCTTTTATTTGGAGAAGAGAAGAATAAGTTGGAATTGTTTTATCAATTCTGAATGCAAGTTGGAATTTTTTTTTATTTTTTTATTTTGAATCTTTTTATTGTTTTTTGTTTTATTTAGAAGAGGAGAATTGGTTGGAATTGTTTTATCAATTCTTATTGCAAGTTGGACGCACCATTTGAAAACCAGATTTAGATTGGGAAATCTTAAATTGACAATATGAGATGTATATACCTGTGTGTGTATATATATGTTTTTAAATAGTTTATTCAAAGAGGAATAAGGTTTCCTTGTAAACTAGTTTGAAGAGAAATCCTTCCAACACAAATTTCTTAATACACACCCACAAGTTAGCAAATTGTGTTGCTGTTGTGATTGAGATGAGCCTTTTCTTATCTCTTCTCATCCTGACTCAATCTTTTGACCATGTAGAGATGGTTTACTCCCTCCCCACTCTCTTTTGAAGAAAAAAAACTCTCTCCAAAAACCTTTCAAGCTCTATCGATATCTTTCTATTAAATGTGAATTTTGAAAATTTAACCATTGCATTGTATCTGTGTGATTTTATTATCCTCAATGCTTGCAAAATTCTAATAAGATCAAAGATCACTATGGTTTAGGCCTCCTCACTCTCTAAAATTATGTATAAAAATGAGTTTATTGATCGAGTAATAAATAACATCTGATTTAAATGAAATTTAACATACGTTAGGAACATAAAGAACAGACAATCCAATGGTTAGATTTTCAAAATTCACATTCAATTAAAAAGACATAAGAGGAGTTTGAAGGAATACTTTCCAAACTAGTTTGGAGAGAAACCTTACACAATAGGAAATAGAAGCATTAACAATAGACATAATAGAAGAAACAAAATTTGGTGTTGGTAATGAAGTATATTGCAAGGCCTCTATTACAGTTTTGCGCCTTCATAGAGACAAAAAGAGAGATTTTGATATGTAGACAAGAATCCTCCGAATCAAGTTAGTGAATGATAAATCTCCAAGACTCTATAGTGAGAGAGCTAGAGATTTTCGTACATGAGAAAAGAGGAGTTTGGGTGCTATATAGTAGTGAATGTGAATGAATCCCTTTGAAGTAGGGATTTTCCTTGCTAGGAGGGTCTGCACTCTAGATTTCCAAGATTTTAGGGTGCCTTTCCATATAAAAAAGATACGTCATTATCTTGCATGTTTCCCAAGATGTTTCCATGCATAGATATTCATGGAGCGCAAGTTAAGATATGTTGGATCCGTCGGCCTCTCCAACGTTTACTTGCTTCGTCCAGGGATTCTTGTCGGCTCATGGAGTGTGTCGGGTATCACGGTGGGGCGTCGCTTGTGTTGTTGTCGCTTTCAATGCCATCGCTCTTGGTCCTTTGTTATAACTATAAAGCTGACGAGTCCGTAGGTACGTCGGCTTCATGGTACTATACGTCTTAAATCATATCTCAAGAATACCCTTATCACGTCTAATTTCTACGTCAAAGTTAATCTTTACCCAACCATGGGGAGGAGGCTGCCACTTTGGGATCAATGGGGACTTTTGGGAAAATTTTAAAAAATTGTCTATCAATTTTAACAAAAAAAAGGAAAAAAGAAGAATTAAAAACCCAAAAACACAAGAATTAGATCTAGATTCATTTTGAACATGAACACAAAAAACACAAACCTAGGTTTGAGTGTGTGCTGTGATTGCTTAGACTATAGAAATTTGGCTTGGGTTTTGGGATTTTGTTTGGGTTTGGATTTCATTAAACTACTCAATGAGCAGATTATGTGTTTGTTTTGTTTTATTTTTTATGATTTAGTTTACTGCAATTCTTAAAAAAATTAAATTAATTATTCAAAATAAAATGATGTGGCATTGTTTTATTGGACTAAGTCAACATATGTGGCACTTGACAAAAAATATGAACGGAGGAATTGCCAATCAAAACTGCTCATAAGTTAGGACTCAAATCTAAAGTTTTAAACTTGTAAAGGTAAAATCCAAAAACCCCAAACATTCGATGTTTGTTTTGCACCTTAGCCTAAAAAAAATCACATAAACTTTGAATGAATAAAAAAAAAAAAAGGTTCATGTCAATGATTGGGATGATTTGGGTGTGTCAAAAAAGAAAGGATATAGACCATTTGACAAAAATGAATTATGATGACTGATGTGACTGATTGGTAATCGAAAGTAAAAAAAGTAACATGAGTAAAAAAAGTAAAAACTACCAATTCAATGCTTTTGGAAATATTTTCTTGGAAATTGAAAAAGTTGTCAATGTGTTTTCAATTTTTGAGAAAATATTTTCAAAAAAAATTAATTATTGTGTCCTTAGAGCATATATTATTAAAATCCTTTTATTATCTGTAACACTACATGTATCAAAATTTGCACTGTTAATATTGCTTCAAGTTTAATTTTCTTTGGGTCTTATGCTTCCTCCTCTTCCTTGCTTACTTTGAGCTTCCTCTTTGGACCCGCACCAGCTTTGCCAAGGATTAAAACAAATTAGGGATTTATTTTTAATAAAACACAAATTCATAGGATATTAAATTAAAATATATAATAAAAATCATTTATCCATTAGAATCATATAATTATATGGGCAATGGTACACCCTTGTAGTAATCCAAGAGCAATGATATTATGATAGATCAATCGTGATTTGATAATTTAATTGCCAATCATAATTGCAGGTGTCTAATCTTCGTCGTAGAATGCATGTTAACCATCGAACTTTGATTTGGCTATAACCTTAATGCGATGGTCCGATTTAAGCACATGATATAACTAAAGATTGAGTAGCTTTTCATATTTTTATTATTGATTTTCTTATTGTATACTTATTTGTCTTCACCAAGTGTAGGGTTTCTCATTCTGAAGAATAAAGAATTGAACTGGAAGGCTGAAGCTAGCAGTATCACAAATCAAAAAGAGGAAGCAAGAACTAGAAACGAAGAGGAAATGTGATGAAGAGCTAAAGGACATAGAGGGGCATGCACACATGCATGCTAGAAGTGTATGTCAAAATTTATTAACTTAAAAAGGAAACCATCATGTCTTCTAGAAAAAAAGAGGTCAATGCCAAAAGTTATGAACTCAATTTAGGGTGACTTTCTGTAATTAATCCTAAGACTTTTTATCCCAACTAATAAAAGAAGAGCCCTCATCACATAATAGGTACCATGCAATGCAGAGATCCACTGCCACTGTTGCTCAGTGTGTTCTAGATGATGTGGTGGAAGAAATCCTGGGTGAGCTAGCAATGAAATCATTAATCCGATTTAGGTGCGTTTCCAAATCTTGGTAATCCATCTGTCCATCATCACCTACCCATCTTAATTACCAAATACTTGAATCTCAACCAAGCCAAATCATTAATATCCACTAAAAATCACAGAGGTTATCTGTTACACGAACCCAAGCATTAGAAGTTGAAGAAGCTTAATCTAGCTACTCCCTGTTCAGACAAGTGCAGTTATGTTGGTTTTGGGTTTGTATCAATTTGATTTTGAAAATGATGACTTCAAGATTCTGAGACTTGTGGGTGCTTGTGTGAGCGAGATTTACACATCAAGTATGGATTCGTGGAGAAATGTTTTAAAATCGGAGTATGGATGTATTGATTTTAGGTCACCCTTTATATGTTGTATTGGAGGCGCTCGGGTGTGCATGGTTGGGTTGGGTTGGGTTAAGGAAATTTTTTTAACCCAACCTACTATGTGGGTTAAAAAAATTCAACTAACCTAACCCAACCCAACTATATGGGTTGGGTTGAATCCATGGGTTGGACAATTTATTATTATTATTATTAAATTGAGTAAAAAAAAATAAATTTATTAAAAAAACCCAAAAATTAGTATCAATGTTCCTTAAAGGCAAACACACTAATGATTATATAACAACAGTAATTTACTAAGGTTTGTGTGAACTAATTGGCTTTTATATAGGATAGAAGAGTGGTTATTTAAAAAATTTATTAATTATATATATTTTAATATATATTAAATATATGGATTGGTTAGGTTGGATTTGGCGGGTTTGGAATTTTATATCTGAACCCAACCTGACCAGTATCAAAATTTTTTTTGTAACCTAATCCAATCCACCAAGCCCTAAAAACCAACCCAACTCGACAGGTTTAGTTGGGTTGGGTTGGTTTTGGCGGGTTGGCAAATTGGCTACACATCCCTACACACTATAGCATATACTTTTTTTAGTGTATTTTGTCCTTTGATCTCAGCGATGAGAGCTTCTGTAAGATAATGGTGCCTCGTAGGTAATCATTTGGAATAATTCTATAATTGCTTTCTCTCATGACCCTAACATTTATCCGAATGTCAATTACAACGTATGGGTGAAGGAAGATTATGGTGTGGCTGAGTCTTGGACTAAGAAATGTGTTGTATCAATAGATTAGTTCATAATTATATGGCTACATTGACAAGAGTGAACTTCTAATTAAGAATGACATTGGGTGGTTTCAATTTATTTAGAGAGTCTAAATGAGAAATTCTTGCAATTAAAGATGCTGATTGTTGGCTTCATAGCAAAATTAGTGGAAGCTTGTTTTACTTGACAACGGTAAGTAAATGTGAAAATTTACTCCAGATATTATTTTTGCTTTCAGTTTTCCATTTGCATTGTATAAGTTTTCTTTAATGCTGAAACTAAGTTGTAATTGTTTCTGATGATGCATGAAAATCAGTAGGCTGAAATACTTTGAGTTACGGTAATGACTGTGAATCCTGAAAAGAAAGAAAGAACTGTCAAAGGTGACCGGTGTGACCTAGCCAAGGGATCCTCTGGACGATTAAGTCAGTTTTCTCTGTAGGACACAAGGATAGACTTACCTTGGATGAATTGGATTTACCCCCCTTTATAGAGAGTTAACGTGGGTCTACTTGTTGGATCCACCACCATCGTGGGTGATGTTGGTGGTTGAAAAGGAAATGGGTTACATGGAGCGTAGTATGTGGAATTCCTTCCGTGTATCAAGTCAAGTGTCATAATTTGGTGAATCTACAAAGGATTTTCTACAAAATTCACAAGTATAATTTGGTTGTCCATGTACTTGTCGTCCGTAGATAAACTCGTCTATGGAAAACCCTCATTGTATACCTTTTATCAATGGACGAGCATCCATTGTATGCTCTTGTTCTTGGACAAGTTGGATGAGTAAAGCTCAACTTTGGACGCTGACACAAGGACGAGTGATACTTGTGTTGATCTCCGTTAGTTTCCGTCTTTGAGTTCGAGAAAATTCTCAATATGAATTGGTGATGTTGGCTGAATTACATTTGAGGCTTGATAGTTGGAAGCATTGAATTGAAGTGAGTCTTCTTGATTTTGTTTTCTACTAGGCTCAGGGTTTCCTTTTGCTAAGAGCATGTGTCCTTGGGCCTGTTCTAATAATTCAACCCTGGAGTTCATATTATCACCTATGCTTATTTTTTCTCTACATGGGATGTCGCTTGATTAGAAGGAGGAGGAGGTATGTAAAAAGTGAATTTGTTCAAATATAACTAATGATATGTTCATTTCATTAGCTTACTAATGTGTGAATTTGCACCACACTCCCAATTAGCTTACTAATTTGTTAATTTTGATACTAATTTTGGATGATAGTGTTGATATTATACATAAAACTTGAATTAGTGTTTTGTTTTTTGAGAAACACACACACAAAGGCATATATATATATATATATATATAGCAAATAATCCTATTCTATATAGTTTTTATTATTATTGACTACCGCTCTTCCTTGGTGCGGTGGTCACTCTACAAGTATAAATACTTGTAGGGTGTGGGGTCAAGGGCCGGGGTTCAAGGAGCTTCATACACATATACATTTAGATAAGGTTTGAGTAGAAATTCTATCTTATATATAAAAAAAAAATTATTATTGTTTTTTTATTTATGGTAATGATACAACATCATTAATAAATTTGTTGGCAAATAAAAAAATATAATTATTCCATTTTTATTGATATTATATCAGAAAAATATGTCAAGGGACTTATCTTATTAAATTTGAAAAAAAAAAAATTATAAATAAACCAATAAATAAAGTTATACAGTACTTGACTTTCCATAAAGTACCGTGTAAAAAAAATTGAATAATATGCTGAAGATACTTTAGCTTCCAGATATCAGTATCGGCGAAAAAAAATTTACATGGTACTCGGCTATTTAAATATCGTATACTGTGTAAATAAAATTTAAAATTGTAATCTATTTTCAAGAAGTCGAGTACCGTGTAAATAAAATTAACATGGTACCCAGATCAACGTTCAAGTGAGGTCCAGTCTAGTTCATCTCCATTAGAAGTTTCAGAGATGCAGTGAGGGGGAGACTCTGTATTCTACAGAAACTGCGAGAGTTGAAACTATACTAGTCCTAGAGAGGGAAAGTTTCAGCGAGTGGGACAGAGCCAGAGTCGTGTAATTTACAATAGATCAGGCATTGTCCAAAGGAGCTCAGTAGCTCGGGGAACATCACTAGAAAAGCAGAGAAACTTTATCCATGGAAGGAAGATGTATTCACAAGAGGCAGCTTCTCAAAGGAGCAATGACTATTTCAGCCCACTGTATCCCCGAGATGGATATGTTTTAATTGATTCTTGAAAGGCGCGACACCACAAAGAGTTCAACAACAAAATTATTGTGTTTTTACAGTGTTTTAATTAATGCCCATTTGATTTTTCACTTTGGAATATACTGTAACTAATTTGTTGTGACTATGTGCAGAAGCCTATTCCAGGTGAATAAGAAAACTCAGCCATGTTACTAGTTACTCTTATATTTTTTTTTTTGTTGTTTTTCTTTTATAGACATTTAGTTCCAGGTTGGTGATATATGTATCTGTATGCTTCAGAAATCTTAACAAACCCTGCTTGAACAATCCTTTCAAAGTAAGTTGTGCATGGGTTATACTACATGTTTACAAACTAACTTGGAATTGGTGTATTGGATAACTCAGGGAGTTGGTAGGTACTACAAGGATGAATTTATGAGATGATTGGGATTAAGTAGGGCTAGGCACCACGGGCTTCTAAAAGGATTGTCTCCCCACATATATTGTTGATGGCTGGTGTTTTAGGTATTCCACTTGGTAAAATTAAAAGAATTAAGTTTTATGGTCTCCCTTATGACTTTTTTTTTTTTGCCTGCAACCCCTTATTACTTAACAATGGCCTTTGCAGAGATTAAAATGCACATATCCAAATTTTTATTTCTCTTGTGAAGATAATCTGTTTTGCATGGTTAAGTGCTTGTTAAAATGTTCTTTATTTTCTTCTAATTATTTGTTATTGTTCTTCTCTGGTTTCCTTCACAATCTAGCCTTGGTTCTCTTGTCATGAAAACAGGAGGAACTGGGCAAAAGAAAGCTTTCAAGCATAGAATTTCATAATCATTTCAGGGTTGGAATGGGCGCTCTAATTGTTCTGTTTAGTAATTCTGGGGTTCCACTTTTCTCCAGTTATATGTAATCAAACCAGAGTACCAGCACATATTATGCTATGAACTAGGGAGTCCTAAATTTTGGGCTAAAAGGTTTTGAGAAAATATGAGTTTAGAGTTAGACTATAGCTGATCTCTTTTAACCGTACAGTTTTTGTTGATTTTTCACTTGTGAGTTTTGCTTTGGAACGAGATATAGGCGGATATAATAAATGAAAAAAGAAAAAACTGAAAGGAGCAAAGCACATTAATGAACTTATGAGATCCAAAGAAGCAATGATCTCGCTCACTCAATCCCTCTAAAAATGAAACCAGTGACAACTTGATGCTTAAAAAGTAAACTTGTAGCATTGGAATATCATGCAAAACCCAAACTGCGATAGTCAATGCCATCAATAGGACACAATGGTGGCTTAGGCCTTTGCGTTATACGTCACAATTCCATGATAATAATAATGATATTTTTATTTTGGCTTCAATTTTTTTTTTTTAAAAAAAATAATCCACTATGAACACAAATTTTTTGTCCCTCCGTATTCCAGTTCCTATAACAACTGCAAATTTCATGTCTATAATTTTTCTTTCTACATTTTAAAGTCTGGTTATTTATCTTCTCAAAAGAGAAAAAAAAAAACTTTGGTTATTTATAAGTAAACAAAATTTAAAATGAATGTGATAGGTTGTGGTTGGTGAAATATAAAATAGAACATAGAAAAATTTTATTCCTTAACAATGTTTTCAGCCATGCAGAGTCAATAACAAAGGCAAAAACTTCAGGTTTGGATCCCGTGATATTAGTAGGATCCCCAAGCAGTTTTCACTAAACTCATCTCAGGAAGGGATAGAGTCGCAGCTACACTTGACTCAAACCAACCTAGCTTCTCAATGAGTTTTTCAACCATGTAACCTGCTAAGAAGGAAATGCCAGAGACCCCGAGCCCAATCGCCAAGTAGTACAATATATTTGTGATATAGTTGTACCACTCGGTTGGCTTTTGGATGTAAGTCTTCACAGTGGCAAGTAGTGTGATGCATAAAAGAGAAGCTGCTGCAACTGCTGCGAGCTTAAGTTCCCTATTGTCACTCTCATAAAATGAGAAGCCATAGACCACAGGAGGCACTAAGCCAAAAACAAGGAATGATAATATGGCAACTGAGGCATGCACAATGAAATTGCTTTTCTGCCCCAACACTTCTTGGTATCGTTCCACTTGTTCTTCTGCTCCATCCGATTTCAAGGTCACTCTAGATTCATCCTTCCTCAATTCCTTAATCTGTAATTTTATAAAATTACTTCAAGATTAATAGGGCTATAAACTATACTTATAGAAACAAGTTTCACACCACATAACATACTTCAAATTATCGGCTAAATCTAAGACATGTTGTACAATATTTACATAAAATCTAATTAAGGTTTTTCTAATTGCATAACTTAATTTAAAAAATACAGTAATTGTTCTCTCGCACTTGTAAGTGTACACTCCGTATATACAACATCCACAATTTCACACATTATGTATATATATATTGATATTCATATTTAAAATGTGAAAAGGGTGATGTGTATGTATGATATACGATAAGAAGTGCCTAAGAATCAATGCCTTAAACCATATAGACAATTTATGTTAAGATTTGGAGAATATCTGAATGTATCATCAGAGGCATTACTGCAACTGTTTTGTTTATTGATCAAGTTTAAGGAGAAGTTTCTGCGGACAAAAATGAGAGGACCTTGTATGAATTGATGAATTGTTAGACTTGAAATGGAAGCTTTGACAAAAAAGTTATACACAAATAAAAAAACTCACATTATGACCAATGACGAAAAGTCCACCAATCAGGTTTGCCATTGCCAAGGCTATAATGCTCACTGCATTGAGGAAATAGTTAATAACTAAAACCAACATAAGTAAAATAGAAAAAGTTAACTGCCAGTAGTCTTCATAGCAAAAGGGAATGATAGGTTGGGGTAGATTATTCAATCACAAAACAAGAAGTTAAGATTAGCATGAGGCCCAAAAATGGGGTATGTAGATGATATATGCACCTATATGATTTTTTGTTTTTGTTTTGTTTATTTAAAATTTTAATAATAATGAATATAAATATTTTATTAAGTAAATAGGTTAATCTTTTTTTTTTTTGAAGTGAAAAATAAATAGGCTAATCCAATTACATTTGAAAATATAGAAGAGAAGAATAAACTTAAGTAGTTCTTTAGGTTCTGTACCTTTAACTTCTCTAATTAAATTTCTCAAAAAAAAAAAAAAAATCTCCTATTAAATCCAAGCATATAATTATATTAAATTATATTGTTTTTATTATATTGGTCAATGCAAGCCATTTGATTAGAAGTTGGTGTTGGGGAGAGAAACACATTGAGAAGACTTTAATTGAGTAGTTAATATACATATAAAAACACATTTAACTTGGAAGTTGGTGTTGGGGAGAGAAACACATTGTGAAGATTTTAATTGAGTAGTTAATATAACATATAAAAACATATTCAACCCAAAAAGCCTAAACCCATTGAGTATTGGTTCAAATATGTTATATTAACTACTATTTTTTTTCTCCAAAACAAAAAACTATTTTTTTTTTCATTTTTTTCATTAGTATCTAATATGAAAGTTTACTGCTTAACCAACCACTTTACTCACATGTTGAATATTTCAATTGTTGGAAATTTAATCTTACTTGTATTTAAGCCAAGAAATAGTTCAATTTAATTATAAACTAAAAACGATGGCCAACTATGTTAAATAAACACATTAGCTAAAATCTTCTCAAAAAAAGAAAAAAGAAAAAAAAAAGACATTAGCTAAAATGATAGTCACATGGCAGAATATGACAGATTTAATCAACTCTATGCCAAATCATTATATTTGAAATGTCCTAAGATCACACAGAAAGTAGTTGCAATTGTTTCATATATTGAGGATTTAAAAAAAAAAATATATATATATATATATATATATATGTGTGTGTGTGTGTGTGTGTATGTATATATATTACTACCACTACTACAAAAGAAGAGTGAAACAAAGTAAAAATTCTGTTGACAAGCACTTACTTGTAGCTGCATCAGCACTGGCTGCAGATGTCACAACACCTAAACTTGTGATTGATTCATTTAAACCACCGAATATGATACTTTTCAGGATTTCACGCTTTATAGCACCAGGTGAGGGTGGCGATGATGGTGGAGGTGGATTTGTTATTGGATCTTTTGGTTCCATGAGAACAAAATATAATGAGATATAACAATTTACTAGAATCATTGCAAATTTCAGTTTAACAATAAAACCAGTTTGATGTGTTCTAGATTTTTTGGAAGAGAAGATCATATTATGAATGGTTTTCATAAGAGGCAAAGATTGACTGAATCTGAATTATAAAAAGAAGCATTATTAGTTTACCGTATTTATCAAGAAAAATTGCATTCACCTTCTTTGAGTTTTTCTATTATTACACTTACCTCCCTTGTAGTTTTTTATTTTTAATATATTTTTTTAAAGATTTCTAAGAACCTGTTTAAAGCAATTCGAGAGAGGTCGGTGTAATAGTTTTTATTTTAAGGTAGAAATGTCTCATTCCCAACTAGAAGGGTGTTGAGAGTAATAAAGGTTTCATCTAAAAGCACAAAGCCCCTTTAAGGTTTTGAATGTAACACCAACCCCTTGGAATTGTTTTTATATGTAAATTGTTAATCATAGAACACTTAGCCTCTTGAATTAGAAAGAAAAAAAAAAAAAAACCACTTGGGATTTTTTTAGTGTAAGACAAACCCCTATGTGGTATTGTTTTATTTAAAAATGTAGCTTCAAATATGACTTGTGTCGTCACATGAGTAATGTAGCTTTAAATTGTGGATCTTTTTGTTGAAAATACCCAAAAGTGTCAATTGACATGCGAGGCTCAGAGCTGGCTCAACCATATAGACAACTTCGACCATTAGCTAAGGCTTCTAAATAAAAGAGGCACCCTCTATTAACTAATTAATACTTCGTATAATATAATATATTATATTTATTTTTCTTTGCATTTCAATTAAGGTTGCTTCACCATTCACCAATCTATTGGTCAATAAAATGCATGGTCTATTAATTAAAAAGGCCCCACGGTGTCCAAAACACATAAGCATTGGTGTTTTTTTAATTTAATTTAATTTTTTTATTTTTAAATGTTTCGTCACACATTTACTCATTTGTACCTATTATCACATCACATCATTTTAAACAAAACTTATCACATTCTCTACCGTCTACACACGTAATTGGTTTACACATTCTCTGTACCTATTATCACGGTGGGTTGACGTTGTATATGACATATCAATCCGCTTTTGTTATTTAATTACAATTGTTTTTATAATTTAATATTTTTTAAAAATAACAATCTAATTAGTTTTAATTTTTTCCCCATTTGTACCAGTCATTTTTTACCTTGCTAATAACATAATAGAGCCGGTCCTTTTTATTCTAAGTAGGTTATTTAATTTGTATATTTTGGGTAACATATCTTATTATAGTTGTATGAGGCTTTTTAAAATTAAAATGAATAAAAACCTATTTAAAAAATTGACTACGTCGTAAGAAATATTAAATGGATTAGTCATATTATCAATTGAAAAGGAAATGTTAGCAAGACTTGAATACAAAAAATTAATTAGTAATAGCACATATCAAAAATCAAGAAAAATAGATTTTAAACTTAAAAGAATACGGTATATATTTAAATATAAAAAATACACATCTTAAAGTCAGGCTTTTGGCTTACCCTGTATCCTGTTGTTCTTATAGAAGGAAAAGGTGCAATTTAAGCTAAAGTTTATTGTTGGATTTCACTTGATTTCAAAACTAAACATCACTATTCTAGTCATAGTTGATAACGTACAATCTCATCAGTCCTCCTGGTCAAGATTCCCCCATCCCCAAATTAAATAAAATGTCATAATCCTTCATCATATAAGTGTGGCTTGAGTATTCACAGAACTAATAGAAATTTCCTAAATTTATGAAAACATAACATTGGCGATTATTCTGAAATAAAATAAATATTAGAGAAAATGTAATACCTGGTCCAGGGCCAAAGATCCGTTCACCTGTTAAAGTGAAGAGTGTGAGACCTCTATTACGATAGATAAGCCAAAGTCATTCACGAAATACATGAGATTTGAGAAGTGAATCATATATGGTAACATCTCATCACATGACAATTCTTGAAAAGTTGGGATACAAAACATGGCTTGGATACATTAATAAATTAATTAATCAGATATACACCTTTATCTATACTCTATTTATTTATAAACATTTTTTTTAAAGTTCATTATAAGTGTATATTTAAAATAAACATAACTATCAAAATCAAAATCTTTACAAACATACATAAAAATAAAATTAAGGATTTTTTTTTTTAAAATATAATCTTTTTCCCTCCCAAGGTACAAAAACATTTATTTAGGAGTATCCTTGCACCACAGTCTATATGACACGGACACGTTTCCAACGTGCACTGCCAAGTGGGGAGGTCTTGGAGTTTTTGTTTTTGTTTTGTTTTGTTTTTTGGAGAAGAAGACAGAAGAATATGTAAAACACATCCAGTTCAAAAGTATATATTAGCAATATATATATAAATATATATATATATATATATATATATATATATATATATATATATATATATATATTTGCATCCATATTATATAAGCATCATGTGTGAACACAACACAGCCAACCACGGTTGATTACAGCTGCAGGTAAACAAAACATGCAAAAAAAGTTTTTCGAAGAAGGTTAGAACGAAAAATAACCTAGTGATTTGAGGAATTCGAAGCATGTTGGGCACTTGATCCCTTCTTCACTACGAATAAGGACCTTGTCGATGCAAACTTTACAATTAGGGCAGTAGAATTCGTGTTTGACGGGTTTCTTGTACAGCTTTTCAAGATACAGTTCTGTCTCTGTCTCTTTCAGTTCACTTTCTTCAATTTTGATAGATATGTCATTTGCATTTTGGTTCTGAAGTGAGTTCTCGGAAGGTGGTGGATTGTCAACATATGTGTCTTCAGGCTTACACATATCCTCAGCTTCATGGTTAATTTCATTACCATTTTTCAATCCTGGATGTTCATTAGAGAATTCACCTGAAACCACACGCAGCATATAATAAGCCTTTTGTTAGAAGATTATTGAGCTAATTTGCAAAATTATGGTCTGAATAACATAGCTGCCCAAGTATTCAACTGGGTCTCCACAGAGTGCACCAAAGTTCGAATTCTGCTGGCTAGTGGTAAGCTTGTGGGAAAATAAGTTGGGAGAATTTGGTGGTGGGAAGCTTTTGGGGGAGGGGAAATAGTTTTTAAGAGGAATAATTTTTTTAAGATGCGATTGAATTTTAACTTACGACATTCACTTAATGATAATTGTTCTTATTTCTTATCACCTAGGTTGAGAGACCAATTGATTTTTGGTGCAGGGGACAAACGGGTACTAATTATGACTTTTTTTCTTTTAAAATGAAAATTGGATAGAAGTGGTTAGAGTTTAAGACGTTGGTCCAAAGCAATGTTTAAAAATAATATTTTAACCTTCAAGATAATTTAAACACTTATAAACTCATTAATTCTTCTACTCCATAATAATTTAGGACTATAATTTTTTTTTTTAATTTAGAAACGGGACTATAAGTTAGTGAAACTTGTCTCTTTTTAATAATTTGATAGTTACAATAATGTGACAGTTGTATTTATGAACTTATTTATATAACTGATTTGCATTCAAAAATAGATATGTAGAATTTTAGGCAATAATTTTTTGCACATACAATATATAAAGCCATATATAGTTATAAGCTTGTGCAAAGTACTTGAACTGTAAAAACCTGATATGTATGGCTTTGCCACATAAGTTCTCATGCCATGTTGGTATAGATTTTTTGAACTTCAGCTTTCTTTTATTTATTTTTTATTTTTTTAAATTCTAGTTTGAGGTAAAATAAAATAAAAGAGATAATGAGAGAAGAAGGAAAAAAAAAAAAAAATCAAAAGCCCTATTGCCTTATGTGCTATAGGAAGAATTAAGATACAACACCTAAAAAAAAATGTATCTATATATGCATGGTATATTGGTATATGTTAGATAAAAAATAGTATTCCATTTGGTCTTTTTCCTTACCTCTTTCAATAAGAATAGCCTTATCTCCAACTGATTGCTCCGTGTACACACCATGGCCAGAACCATTACTGGTGGTAATGGTGCTGAAACGTTGGACACGCCACGTTTCTACCAAGCCCCCTTCAGCTTCTACTTCGGCTTCGGCTTCCGCTTCTACTGTCTCGGCCTCTTTTTCTATCTTCACTTCTACCTCCCTCAGCAATTGACCTTCCCTTTCCCTCTCCATTTCCATTTCTCGTTAAGAAAGGCTTATCTCCACATGCCATTGTTGCTATATAACTTCTCACTTTAATATTATGTGATTATTAGGTCAATGATATTGTTAAGTCAATGATATTGTTCTGTTCTCACTAGCGTTTGACCTCTTGAATGGCAGAAAAATCACATGCATATGCCAACAACCATGCAACGTATGTAAAGGTTTGTATGTCAACTTTAGGTAGTCTTCAAAAACCAAAAATATTAATTACAGGTTTGTGAAATATGCGTGTGAATGCATTAATGTGGACTGTTTAATATTAATTTTGCAGCAGAGAAACGTCATTTTAGGTTCTGAGAGTGAGGGTCATGTTTGCATTTTCACGTGAAACACACGACCGTGGCGGCGTGGCCAAAATGCCAAAATCTTCCAGACTCCCACAGACCCACGCCCTTTAACACACACTCACACTGTCACACAAATACAAAATAATTTTTTTTACACCTTTAGAATATGTTTAAAATTCATTTATTTTATTAAAATTAAAAGTTTTTTTGTTAAAAGTATTGTAAATAAAGGTAAAAGTTAATTAAAATAATGTAGTGAAACTTATAAATAGTACCAAAAAGTGTAGTGGGGTCCATAAATAGTAGCAAAAAAAAACTGAATAGTAAAATAAGCTGACTTTTTAATTGGTAACTAAACGCACACTTATATATACTATTTCACATGCATTTTTTTTTAGGAACACATGTATATTTATAACTACAATAATATTCATATTTTAACACATAAAAAGTAATGTAAAAAACCGTAAAATAATAGATATGTGAGAATTAATACATATTAAAAAAAAATTGTTTGTATTAACAGAAAATGGATTTGTCATCGCATTTTATCTTCCAATTGAACTCGAACAAGTTAACTTTAAAAATGAGTAAAAGCTCAATTAAGTTACTAGTGGCGTCTCCAGGAATGTTTCTCAGGATGTTCCTGGTAGAGACAGACCCATGATTTGAACTTAAGAGGGCCCAAAGCAAAAGGGTCAATTTCATACTAAGGTCATTTAAGTTTAGTTAAGAAGAAAAAAAAAATGATATATTTGGGTACCAATCAATCCTAATGTACCTTTTAGAGTTATCACTTTATATATATATATATATATATATATATATATATATATATATATATATATTATATTTAATTTGTTTATAAATTAGAACCCCAATTTTTTTATTTATTTAAGAGCTTTAAAAAAGAGTAAATTCTTATAATCTATTTTTAGCCATAAATTCATGTATGTAGTGTGTGTTTGGCATGACTTAATTTTGCCAGCTTATTTTACTATTTAATTTATTTTTGCTACTATTCATAGGTTCTTTTGCACTTTTTGGTACTATTCATGAGTCTCACTGTACTATTTCAACTAACTTTTACCTTTATCTACAGTGTTTTTAACAAAAAATTTTCAACTTCAACAAAATAAACCGATCCCAAATAGAACTAACTTAATAATATATTGCACAAGATACATTTTGATTTCTATCACAACTCATTAATATGAAAAACAAAATGGATAAAAAGGTAGGAAAAAGAAAGATGTGGAGAAGTGAATCCCATGTGTAAAGTAAATGGACTCTAGGACAAAATACAATAGTAAAAAAGTAAAAACCACGTGTGTTTGACATTTTTGACCAAAAGCTTAAAAGTAGATATAGGGAAAGTAAAAAACCTCTTGAGAAAACAAAGAGACAATGGGCTGGTGGAAAAATCGAAGTAGAAGAAAGAAAATAATGGAGGAGGATTTCAACAAACTGGTGGAGAAATCTAAGCCAAAGAAGAAGAAAAAAAATAGAGTAGGATTTTTGTTGTTCAAATAGTAGACAACATCAACCATAACAGTATGACAGTCCAGGCAAGAAGAACTGAAGAAGCATAAAGGATTCAGATAAAAAACGACAGTTGTTGGAGGAAGAATAAGAGTTGAGAGAGTGAAATTGAGGGAGAGAAATTTAAATGGGTAAAATTGGGAATTTGTGATTTATGTTTTGTTATTTTAGATTTGTGGTATGATTATATTATGTATATTTTTTGTTTAGACCGAAATTTTGTTCTTTTTGAAGGTTTTTCTTGTTACAAGTTGTTGACTATTGTGATCTCTTTGATTTGATTTGATGAAATTTTGATGGTGGGGGCCTAGATTTTGGAGAGAGGGGTGGCCGAAGTTGCATGTGAGTATCTGACTTGATGCATATATTCCTACTATTTTTTTTTCTTCCTAAAGGTCAGGGGGGGCCTAGGCCCTTTAGACCCCTATTTGGGTCTGTCCATCCTAGGTGGCTTGCTCTATTACAATTTTTTTAGATTTTAGTTCTTTTTTTTTTTCTTTTTTGCTTTATCTTTTTGCTTGAAAGTAGAACAAATAATCTACCAAAATTTAATTTTATTGGCATAAATTTTTTTTGAGTGTTTCTAATTTTTTTAGGGTGTTCCTAATTATTTGTTAAGGGTAGATGAATAAATAATTTTAAATTATTATATATAATTTTTTTGAATGAAACTTACCACCCTAGCCTAAACGTGGCACCGTCACTGTAAGTTACAGTAGTAAATTGTTTTTTTAATGAAACTTACCACATTTTCATTCAAAATAGAAAAGGGAGGAATTTACGCCAATTAAAAGTCACATATACACTTAGGGAAAATTATTAGGTACTCCTGGAGTACCATAAATGCACACTTTTCTTTCTCGCATGAATGGTGGGTCCTACTATGAATTTAATTAGTGAGATCTACCATTCATGTGAGAGGAGGAAGTACGTATTTATGGTATTTCGAGAATACACAATAATTTCCCTACATTTAGATTATACTAAAGTAGAATTTTTATGTTGTATATAAAAAAAAAAAAAAAAACCATTTCTTTTTATCAATTATGAAAATTCCATTACTTCTTTCTACAATATAAGTGCTACCTTATTCAATTCCTCCGTACCATCATGACAAAACAAGGTTGGCATATTTTCAAAGAATGGGGATAACACTACGGTTTCCTTAATTGCAATCCTTTATGGGTCACTTGCCGTTTGGAAGGTTACTACTCTCTATTTTAACATAATAACCCACTTTTTGTAATTTACATAGTCAATTTTAAAACTTTTATATCAAATTATTTATTATATATTTTATTTTATTTTACTTAAATAATTATTTTTTATTTTTATCTTCATATAAAGAGAGAGAATCTGATTACAATAGCAGAGCCAGAGGGTAAGAGGAGGCAACTGCCTTCCTTGACTGCTCTAGAAAAGTTCCCTTGTAAGCTTAACCTATTTCTTGAGAAGATATGCCCCTCCTACCATAAATAATTACAAAACAACACTCTTCAATTCCAAGTAAAAACAACTAAAATTGAGCGTATAATTACTGGAAACATAAAAAAGGAATGAAGCTAGCATGGTACAAAAGTGAGCAAAAAGCTCCTACAAACTTGTGATTCTGTGACTATAATTATTTCAATTTTTTATGTCTCATGCCATTTTAATTAATGGGTCCCATATTTTACAAATAATAATAATAATAATAATAACCAAAACCTCTAAAATTCTCACAATTTTTTACGTCATCACAATATTTAAATAAAATTATCATTTTATTTAAATAAAATTATTTTTGTTTAGTCCAAACTTAACAAGGAGTGAAACTCTATCTCTCTAACAAGTCCAACTTAAACTCAAACTCATCATTTTTTTTAAACAAAATTATTTTTGTTTAATCCAAACTTAACAAGGTGTGAAACTCTATCTCTCTAATAAGTCCAACTTAAACTCAAACTTAAACGTTGATATTATTATTATTATTATTATTATTATTATTATTATCTCTTCTACTTCACTAACGTGATATTTTATGATAGAGTGCAATTTTATAATCATGGATTTTTTTTTTTTTAATGTAACCTAATCTTTTTCTTATATTTTTCTATTTTTTAGCCATATATATATATATATATATATATATATATTGTTTTGTTTCAATAATTTCTAAGCCGTGAATCATTTGATTCTTCAATATTTTTTAGTCTTTCAGAAATTTTAATATCTGAATTTTAAAGTTACTTTTTTGCAGTATATGAAATTGTCTGACAAATTTTTTGTAAGTTATTGCACGTTCAAGTAATGATTTCTTCATCAAATTGTAACACAAATTGAAGTCATACAAGAGAAAATCATGTAATGGTATAGTTTCTTAATTAATTTAAGATTTTATAAAATTATTTCAGTCTACCTCACAAATAAGTAGATTCCCGTGCATAGCACGGGTTAACAACTAGTAATAATAATAATGAACTATATGTTCTTGTAAGACACTAAAACCATCACTATTTTTTATTTCTCTTCCATCTCTTTTTTTTTATTTTTTTATGGCTTCAAACTTTGGATTTTTGTTCTAAACTCAAATTTTAAATACTTATAAGGGTAAAAAAAATTTTCAATTTATATTTTTTGAAAGCAATTAAGGAAAGTAAACTTATATACTATTTTGTCCTTTAACACTTTTAGATTGACAAAATATTACAATTTACATTTATATTAGATTTTGTTTGGCAATTACATTAGTTTACAATTGTTATATATTTTGTTATTAATATTGACTAATATTTTTCAGATTAGCTTTATTTTCACTCTTGTGTCTCTTAAACTGAAATTGTAGTCCCGCCATGGATTGATGAGACCAAGAGGTGAAAGAAAAAAAAATATATTAAATAACGAAATATAAAGTTACAGTAATCGAGTATAATTGCTAGATTATTGTAGAAAAAATATAGATTTTTTTTTAATAATTTTACATTAGCTTATGTTGGAGGTTTTTGGGGTTAGTTGAGTAAAATGTAGGTTTTCCTTTTTTTATAGAATTGAGGAATTTTTTTCGGAGTGATATTTTGGATATCTATTTCAAGTTTTATGATTAAAGAGGATAAAATTAAGATAGACAGTCAGATTTTACAGAAACAATTGTGGACGGCTACACTGGGTTGACAGACAAAGAGATGAGGCAACACGACAACACGTGTGGTAAGTGGACGGATTACCCTTGTTGGACGGACAAGGAGGTAGACGAATACGAAGTGGATGGTAGCAATGCCACATGATGCCCACATGGTTTAATTGGTTCTCAAGGAACTTAAAATGAAATGACTTGTGCTCCATGATTAACCCTAGTCAACAGAATCTCTATATGGAAAGGATCCCGTAAAATACGTGCACTTATGAGAATCTTCTCTACAAGGAAATATTCCTATTCGTTAAGGAACCGAGGTCAGTTCTCCACTACTATAAAAACCCAAAACCTTTAGAGACCAAGGTATGCATAATTCATCCCAGCTCTGACACTCTAGAGTTGTGAAAGTTTTCTGACTTGACATTCGGAGGGTATTTGACTGATATCACACCGATACTCTTCGTAAGTATATTAAGTATTTTTAACACACACACGGGGAGAGGTGAGAAGGTTTTAAATAAACTTACAGTGATATATATCCAAAATGGCCTAACTCTTAGATACACAGTACAAATGGGAGAAGGTTTTAAAAAAACTTACAGTGGTGTATATCTAAAAGGGCCTAACTTTTGGATACACAGCACATACTTTAAACCTTCTTAACTCACACTCATTTTCCAATGTGGGATTAACCCACTGTTTTTCTTTTGAGAATGCTAAGTATTTTTAACACACACACGGGAAGAAAGAATAAGGTCTTAAAGAAACTTACAATGGTATATATTCAAAATGACCTAACTTTTGGACACACATCACAGTGCTAGGGTTCAGTTGTGTGTGTTGTGTTGTAGTTGAATTGTAGAACAGCTGGGCCTTTAGAAGATAGAGAGAGAGAGAGAGAGAGAGAGAGAGAGAGAGAGAGAGAAGGGAAATAAGATACAAGAAAGGATAGTAAGGACAATTGTTATTATTCTCATTGATCAATTGTGTTTCCAATTCCACCCTTTATATAATCTATAACTAACTTCCTAACTAACCCTTCCGTTCTAATTTTACTAACTAACCCTCCCAACCAGTACTTCCTATTTACACAGTTGGCTAATTACCAACTAACTCTAATACAACAATAGCTATAACAGTCCTCACATGAATGAACTAATGAACCAATCAATTCAATGAACTAACTAATGCACACAATCCTAACACACAGGCTTTAAACCTTTGTACATAAGTCAACTACAGTCTTCAAAAACCAAAAAAAAAATAAAAAATTACAGGTTTGTGAAATATGCGAATGTATTAATGTGGACTGCTTAATATTATGCACGAGAAGTTATAAAAAAAATATTATGCACCAGAGGACTGTGATATTAGGTTGACAGAGTGGATTCTCAAAAAAAAAAAAAAAAAAAGGTTGACAGAGGGAGGGCCATGTTTGCATTTTCACGTGAAACACAGGCAGGGACCATGGCCACAGTGGCAAAATCTCCCAGACCCCACGGACCCACCCTTCACACACCACTGACACAATACTAAATAATTCTTTTTACACTTATTTATATTTACTATTTCACACACATGTTCATAGCTACACTAATACTCATATTTTAACACATAAATAGTAATGTGAAAAAAATGTAAAATAATAGATGTGTGAGAATTAAAACATATATAAAAAAAAAATTGTTTGCATTAACAGAAAATAGATTTGTCATCACATTTTATATTCCACTTGAACTCGAACAATTTGACTTTGGAAATGAGTAAAAGCTCAACTAGCTCGACTGGTAAGTTTTATTATTATTATTATATATTGAATGGAAATTACCACATTCAGAAAAAAAAAAGAAAAAAAAGAAAAAACAAAAAAAAAGAGTCTTATTTCTTCAACCCCTCCCAGGGACAAACGAAGCTCTCCGTAATATGCCTTAGGTTGTGAAAGAATCAATGAATCCTAAATTGGTGAATACTTTTCAAGAATGGGAAGTTGAGACAGCACTAAGCAGATGACTCTAATTAATGAAAGCATCAGGCCTTGATGGACTGCCTCCATTATTCTACCAACATTTTTGGCCAACAGTAAATGGTGCTGTAACAAGCTCTATCCTTTCTTGGCTCAACACAGGTACATTACCCTCCCCTGTAAACCATACTTTTATTACCCTCATTCCTAAAGTTGATAGCCCGGAGTTAGTTACTGAGTTTCGCCCAATTAGTTTGTGCAACACTTTGTATAAGGTTTTCTCAAAAGTCCTAGCAAACCGGTTGAAACAATTTTCACCCAGTGGCGACGCCACTCAGTAGCCAGGGTGTTCCTAGGAACACCCTGGCTTGAATTTTTTTTATTTTTATATATAATAATTTAATTTCTTTATTTGTTTATCCTTAAAAAAAAAAAAAAGAACACCCTCAAGCAATATTAGGAACACCCTCAAAATTTTTATGCCAAACAAATTTTGAACTAAAAGGCATGCAGAGGCCGGGGTGTGTGCACACATGAGGTGTATGTTTACGCACAGTGAAGTGTGTGCTAGACTCCTAATAGTTAGTAAAAAAAATGAATGAAGCAACTAAACACCAATAATTAATAATTTAATTAACTAATACATTATAAAACAAACAAATTAAATTATGTTAAGCTAAACAAAAATTTATAATTTTATAATTTTATAATGAAACAACAATACAACAAATTATAGTTTATAAAAGACAAACAAATTTATTAAACAACTAAACAACAATAATTAATAATTTGATTAATATTTCAAATGAACTTATAGTTTATTATACCAGTACCTTTGTTCAGTAATTTTTTTTTTTTTTTTTTTCCTTTTGAGGTTTTTCGGTGTGCAGAATGCAAATTTGTTTTGGTTTTAAGAATTTTTTTTAAAGTACAAACTTCATGCTTGCCAAATTTTGAATTGCGGCTAGTATTTACCGAAATGTCCCGAAACACCCGAAATAGACCGAAATGACCCAAAATTTTTTCAAAGTGGAATAGGAACACCCTGAACAAAATTCCTGGAGTCGCCACTGTTTTCACCTAGCCTTATTACTGAGAATATTCTAACTTTTGGATACACAATAAAGACTTTAAACCTCTTTAAGTCAACTGTAGTTTTTTTTTTTTTTATACGATAGAATTTTACTCTAGCCTAATCTAAATGTATATGTGTGTGAAGCTCTCTTCTGGAGACTTAAACCTCGACTCTTACCTCTACACCCCACAAGTATTTTACTTATGGAGTGACCACCGCACTAAAGATGCGTGGTGGTTCAACTGTAGTCTTCAAAAACCAAAAAAAAATTAATTACAGGTTTGTGAAATATTATGTGAATGTATTAATGTGGACTGCTTAATATAATGCACCAGAGGTTATCAAAAAAATATTATGCACCAGAGAACTATGATATTAGGTTGACAGAGTGAGGGCCATGTTTGCACTCTGCAGTTTCACGTGAAACACATGCAGGACCATGGCCACAATGGCAAAATCTCCCAGACTTCCACGGACCCACCCTTCACACACACACACACACACACACACAATACTAAATAATTCTTTTTACACTTATTTATATTACTATTTCACACACATGTTCATAGCTACACTAATATTCATATTTTAACACATAAAAAGTAATGTGAAAAATGTAAAATAATAGATGTGTGAGAATTAAAACATATAAAAAAAAAATTGTTTGCATTAACAGAAAATAGATTGTCATCACATTTTATATTCCAATTGAACTCGAACAATTTGACTTTGGAAGTGAGTAAAAGCTCAACTAGCGAGACTGGTAATTTATTATTTATTATTATTATATTATATGAATGGGCTTACCATATTTAGGAAAAAAAAAAAGGTCTTATTTCTTCAAACCCTCCCTGGGTCCAAGAAGCTCTCCTCAATATTCCTTAGGTTGTGACAGAACTAGTGAATTCTAAATTGGTGGGTACTTTTCAAGAATGGGAAATTGAGACAGCACTAAAGCGATGGCTCCAATGAAGGCACAAGGTCCTGATGGACTGCCTCCATTATTCTACCAACAATTTTGGCCAGCGGTAGATGGTGATGTAACAAGTTCTGTCCTTTCTTGGCTCAACACAGGTACATTACCCTCACCTGTAAACCATACTTTTGTTACCCTCATTCCTAAAGTTGAAAGCCCGGAGTTAGTTACTGAGTTTCACCCAATTAGTTTGTACAACGCTTTGTATAAGTTTTTCTCAAAGTCCTAGCAAACCGGTTGAAGCAATTTTTACCTAGCCTTATTACTGAGAATCAATTAGCCTTTGCAAAAGATAGGCTTATTTCTAATAATATCCTTATTGCTTTTGAGACTTTGCATACCATGAAAAATTACAAATCCAAAGGAGATGGATTCATGGCATTATAATTGAATATGAGCAAAGCTTACGATAGGGTTGAATGAGTGTACTTGGAAAGACTTATGAGTATAATTGGTTTTTGTGACCGGTGGATCAATCTCATTATGATATGTGTAAAAATGTAACTTATTCCGTATTGGTGAATGGTGAACCTCAATCGAAAGCCTACTAGAGAAATTAGGCAAGGTGACCCACTGTCTCCTTTCCTCTTTCTTTTATGTACTGAGGGATTACATGGGCTAATCACAAAAGCAGCAGCTAATGCTGATATAAGAGGGCTCTCTACATGTAGTTAGGGCCCTAAACTAACCCATCTGTTTTTTGCAGATGATATTTTGTTATTTTGCAAGGCAAACTCCGTGGAGTGTGAGAAAATCTTAGAGGTGCTATCACTGTATGAGTTTGCCTCGGGGCAGAAAGTAAACAAGGAAAAAGTGGCCCTCTTTTTTAGTAAAGCGACTCCCTTGGCTGCAAAAAATATGATTAAAAGTTTGCTTGGTGTTCAAGAGATCAAGTTTTATGAGAAATAGCTAGGGCTACCATCTTTGATTGGGAGGGGCAAGAGAGCAAGCTCCGATTATATCAAAGAAAGAGTTAGGAGGAAATTACAAGAGTGGGAAGGAAGCTACATTCACAAGCTAGAAGAGAGGTGCTCATCAAATTAGTCATCCAAGTAATTCCCACCTATGCTATGGGCTACTTCAATTACCAGAGGGGTTGTGTCATGAAATTGAAGCCATGGTGAAAATAATTTTGGTGGAGACAACGTGGAGAGCAAAGAAAGATACATTGGATCCGGTGGGAGGAGTTAACAAAATCAAAGGTAATTGGTGGAATGGGTTTCATAGACTTAAGTCATGTTCAATGATGCTCTAGCCAAACAAACTTGGCGGCTTCTCTCCAACACTGATTCACTCCTCCATAAAGTCTTTAAGGCCAAGTTTTTCCCTCATTCCTTTATCTTGGAAGCCAAGGAGTCAAGTGCAGGTTCATATGCTTGGAAAAGCATCCTCAAAGGGCGAGATGTTATTCTTGATGGAGCTTGTTGGCGAGTTGGAGATGGAAGGTCTATCAAAATTTGGCAACATAGATGGCTGCCAATTAAACATCCACCAAAAATTAACTCATCTATCCTAGATTCAATGGCAGAGGCAACGGTGGACTCCTTGATAATCCCGGAAACTAGAACTTGGAACCATGAGATGATTGATGGAATTTTTGCTCCACAAGAGGCGGATTTGATTAAAAAAAAAAATATTCCCTTAGCAAACAAGCAGCAACAGATTCGGTGTTTTGGCCGATGGTTGAAGATGGACAATATTCATCCAAGTCCGGGTATCGTTTCTTGAAGGAAGAGGAAGCAGGGCCATCACTTGAACCCCCAACAGATTCTGCACAGCACCTTTGGAGAAATATCTGGTCCCTTGACGTCCCTAACAGTGAAACACTTTACATGGAGAGCATGCAAGAATTCGCTCTCAACAAAGTGCAACCTGGTCGGCCGTCGAGTTATTTCAGATCATCATTGTGACAGGTGCACGGCATCACCTGAACATATGCTTCATGCTCTCTGGACGTGCTCGGAACCTGATGTTGTGTGGGAAGCAGCAGAATGGAACTTTCGGTAAGGATTGAGGTTCAGAATTTCAGTGAGCTGCTTGCTTGGATTTTTGAGAATAGAAACAGCGCTGCATTATTCTGTGTGACAGCTTGGAGCATATGGCAGCAGAGAAACCAGATCAGAAACCATCAGAATCATCACAGCACCAGACACTTGACTCGGGCTGCTGCTGACTGGCTTGCGGAGTTCTCTGCAGTTCAGCCCTCTCCCACTCCTCGTGTTGCAGCTAGCAGGCAAACCAATTGGATTGCACCTGCACCAAATGTCTACAAAATCAATTATGATGGGGCTGTTAGCCTAAGCTCAAATTGTTCTGGTATTGGGGTTGTGATTCAAAACAATGCTGGGCTGGTTGTCGCCTCTCTTGCACAACGCTTCTGCCAAGCATGCAAACCCGTCGAGATTGAAGCTATGGCAGCAACAAGGGCCACTGAATTTGCTAGGGAGATTGGAGTTGACAGAATAATGGTTGAAGGGGATTCAAGTACTGTTACGAAGGCCTTAAGTACTAAAAATCCAGCTTTCGCGTCGTATGGATTACTCATTGAACATGCAAGGGTTTTGGAGGAAAATTTTCTAGAATTCTCCTATTCTCACAAAAAGAGAGGGGACAACACTACGGTTTCCTTAATGGCAACCCTTTATGGGTCACCTGCCGTTTGGAAGGTTACTGCTATTTATTTTAACATAATAATTTATTTTTTGTAATTTACATAGCCAATTTAAAACTCTTATATCAAATTATTTATTATACATTCTATTTTATTTAAATATTTATTATTTATTATTTTTTTATTTTTTTTTCATATAAAGAGAGAATCTGATAACAATGGCGGAGCCAGAGGGCGAGAGGGGGCAACTGCCTCCCTTGACTGCTCCAGAAAAGTTTCCTTGTATGCTTAACCTATGTCTTCAGAAGGTATGCCCCTCCTAGCATAAATAATTACAAAGCAACACTCTTCAATTCTAAATAAAAACAACTAAAATTGAGCGTATAATTACTTTTCAATTTTTTATTACTCTTCAATTTTTTATGTCTTATGCCATTTTAATTAATGGGTCCCATATTTTACAAAAAATAAAATAAAATAAATATTGTTTGGCAGTTACATTAGTTTACAATTATTATTTATTTATTTTAATTAATATTGACTTATATTTTTCAAATTAGCTTTATTTTTAATCTTGTTCTCCTTAAACTGAAATCCTAGTCCTGCCACTGTTTGATTAGGCCAAGAGGTGAAAGAAAAAAAAATTTAATAACGAAATACAAAATTACAATAACTGTGTATATTACAAGGTTATTGTAAATTTTTTTCATAATTTTACATTAGCTGATGTTGGAGGTTTTTGGGGTTAGTTGAGTACAATGTGGGGTTTTTCTTTTTTAAAAAATTGAGGAATTTTTTTTGGAGTGATATTTTGGATATTTATTACAAATTTTATGATATATGTTTTATAAATTAACATGTCATCAATCACGAAAAAATAATTCAATCATTTGTATATATTTAAGCTCTTTGAGGTAAAATTTGTATTAATTTAGCATTTCTCTTTTTGTGTATGGTCATGTATAACAGTATAAGTGTTAAATTACCGATTGTCCCAAAAGCTTAAGCCGTTAGGAAATGGTAAGTTTAATTACTTAACTATAATTCTAACACTCCCCCTCACTTGTGGGCCTAAACTTCCCCTTAGTAAGTAGGGGCCCAACAAGTGGATATTTGACATTTTAAATGGGTACTATGTCAAATTACTGATTGTCCCAAAAGCTTAGACTATTATGAAATATTAAGTTTAACCATTTAACCATAATTCTAACAATAAGTTACTAGAAAATTAGTCATGTTACACTGGGATTTAGTTAGAGATTCAAGCTCGAAACTCAATATTGGCAGTTATGGATGCACTTTTAAACCTACAAAAGAAACTATAAGACTCAAATCTAAGAAGGAAAGCGTGAATAATAATCATGTGTTTGGCTAGAGAATTTGGAAATCAAAATTTGGGGAATGGATTTTAATAATTCCTTCGTTTGAAGATATTGCAAATTTAACAACGGAAAATAATTCTGGGATTTGCAGGTTACAAATTCTGGATTTATATCCTATTAAGATAGGCGTAATTTGATAAATTTGCTGAATGCAAGATTTGCTTTTGAGTGCAACAGGTCCGTATTGCCTTCTTCAAGTGTTACCAACCCAAATTGCCACTATTTATTACAGTTATCTAGCCATCTAATTCCTACTTATTGCCGGCTGTTTTAGCAAAAATTATTAGGTGCTCTTAAAGCATAATAACTTAGTACATGCTGCAAATAATTAGCTATATTTAGGGATGGCTCTATAGCCACAAATAACATCACTTTTTTACATATCTTTAATAATTTGGCACCTAGATTTTGTTATGAAAATGTTGTGTCAGTAGCTCTACTTTGAAAATTGCTGCTTCGTTTTTTTAAAAAATAAATAAATAAAAATTCTCCCTGAACTCTGCCTTACTTTGCCATTGGTTGCAGAAAGAAATTGTTTTTCCTTGCACTTTTCTTCTTCATTAGCAAAAAATTACACCACTTTTAGCACACAAAAATTACAACACTATTGATCCTCTTAGAAAAAATTCCTGGAACCATCACTTGCAAGATCAGATTACAAGCTTTCAAGTATAACCATTTTTACAAGCTGTCTGTCGTTACATATACACGTAAATGATATCAAGCAATACAATACAAATCAAGCTTACACCCTTTCTATTAAAGCTAGTTGTCACACTTATTGTCTCAAAAAACAAATCATGGCGTAATCTTTTTTTTTTATGAAAAAAAAAAGGAAGAGGGGGCGACTAATGTTGCAATCCTATCTAGGCGTGACCATAGTAGTACCCTACCCATTAGGTCCAAGGCCTTATTGGGGTACAGGGGGACCGTAGTGAGCCATAACTTCTCAACTTCATGAGAGACACTAGTAAACCTTGAGCTGCTGAGGTGACTAACGTGGCAATCATGGTTTAACCTTTCTATCACTAGTAATGTGGGCGCCATATCGTACGCATACCATTATTATGGGCTAGCATGGGGACCATGAATTAATTTTTCCGTGTGCTTACAACGGTTCACACCACTACCTAACTTATTGCCATAACTTCTCAACTTCATGAGAGACACTAGTAAACCTTGAGCTGCTGAGGCGACTAACGTGGCAATCATGGTTTAACCTTTCTATCACTAGTAATGTGGGCACCATATCGTACGCATACCATTGTTATGGGCTAGCATGGGGACCATGAATTAATGTTTCCGTGTGCTTACAACGGTTCACACCACTACCTAACTTATTGCCATAGCTTCTCAACTTCATGAGAGACACTAGTAAACCTTGAGCTGCTGAGGCGACTAACGTGGCAATCATGGTTTAACCTTTCTATCACTAGTAATGAGGGCGTCATATCGTACGCATACCATTGTTATGGGCTAGCATGGGGACCATGAATTAATTTTTCCGTGTGCTTACAACGGTTCACACCACTACCTAACTTATTGACTAACAAATTAAAATAATATAAAAAAATAGATTGTCAAAGTGGTTTTTTTTTTTTTTTATTTTTTTTATACAATAGAATTCTACTCTAACTTAATCTAAGTGTCTATGTATGTGAAGCACCCTTCTGGAGACTTAAACCCTGGCCCTTACCCCCTACACTCTACAAACACTTGTACTTGTAGAGTGACCATCGCATCAAGGGTGTGCAGTGGTCAAAGTGGTTCTCCTAGTACTTAAAAAAACAGTACTTAATACAAAATTTACCATTTAATTTCCACAACTTGTTTGTTGAGGTAATAGATGGACAACATCACTTTTTACATAAAAGTATTGCTAATATCTTTTTTATCATACATCAATCACAATTTGTCATCTTAGTAAATTATAGAAAAGTGGTTAAATTTTTTAGGGAAAATTATAACTCACCCACCTTTGGTTTAACCAAAATTTAAGTTGCCTACCTGTGGTTTGAAATTTGAAACTTTACCCATCCGAGATTAGTTCAGTCAGATTTCCTTAACCCAACTCTGTTAAAAACATGGCTAAATATGTTATTTTGCTTGACTTTTATATTTCTCTCCTCCAAAAACACAAAAAACATAAAAATAAAAGATCAAATAAGATAAAAAGAATCCAGCAGAACACTTGCATTATGGGATTTCAAACTAGAGGTAGACAACTTAAATTTTGGTCAAACCTTACATGAGTAAAGTGTCAAATTTTAAACACATGTAGATAAGTTGTAATTTTCCCAATTTGTTATATTACTAGAGGTTGCCTTCATTTATGTCAGACCTAGTTGGTACAAATAGGCTATAAAATATGTTTTTACCTTCTAAACGTGGGATGACTTCTAAAATGATTTCGTGGCCGTAAAACATTACATTTTACATTCTTAAGTATCATATTGAGGCCTTTCTCCAAAAAGAAAAAAAGAACATTGACGTCCAATATTCTATTTTTTCTGTCATGCTTCGTTACAAATTTGCTTTTAATTCACCCAAAATAAACTTTACACTCACGTGCAGCTAACAAATTTACTTTAAAGTTTATTACCCACCTACAAACAACGCCATTTTTCTCCCAAAATAGAAATTTAGAAATATAAAGAGAGAGAAATTACAAAAAGTATTTTTTTAAAAAAGATTTCCTCCCTTAATAGTTAATAATAACAAGTATATATGAATAAAAAAGATAAGAGTTCCCTCCCTTAATAGTTAATACTGACGAGAATAAATAAATTTCACCCTTCCCACGACACTCATGTCAACCTTGTCAAACGACTCAAACCCACTATCTCCAATAGAGATGACGATTTTACCCTGCACGGACTTTCTCCACCTCGCAAAGGTGGTGGGGTGAGGATGTGGTGAAATTTTAGCCTCGCATTACAGGGTGGGGCAAGGATGAGTTTAGATTTTCTAGACCCCCCACATTGATAAAAGATATAGACTTTTTGGATTATTTTGATATATATTATAATATTGCCTTGTTAAACATTTGGATAATATTATTCAATTTTTGCTAAAATTAGTTTGATTTGATATGATAAATTTAGTTGTAATTTCAAGTATATTTTTATTAATTAAATAGGCTTTATTAGAAAACTGTATTATAGTTGGGGAGCAAATTGACATGTAGTGTTTTACGGGATGGGGCGGGCTTCGCAGGGTCCCAAGGGGTGGGAATGAAGTAAGAAAATTTTCTCCAGGTGGAGATGGGATAAGACAAAACCATATGGGGCGGGAACGAAGACCCTTTCCTTTGGCCCCATCCTTCTTCAATATTACCATCCCTAATCTCCAACCCAAGGATCTCACTCATTGTCCACAAATCCTCGATCATGCAACCAATTGACGTGCCCGAGCTACAAAAATCAAATGCTTGTTCCCATAGTAGCTATTTCTTTGTTTGGCCAAAACCAGAATCAAAGAATAGCTCCCACGTTAACAAATAAAAGCCATCCATTTCGCCACACCCAAAACCGCCGTCTCATCTCTCAAATCCAACTACAAAACCTTTCACTTCGTATCTGAATGATCCCCAATCAATTTCAAAGTGAAGTGTTGACCATTTGCACAAAAAACTTGAGAAATTTTATCTTTTGATAGGGGAAGAGATAGAAGTGAAAGAAAGTTTAAAGGGCATTTCTTTTTCCCAGTTTGAATATACTTTCTATTAGAATTTAGACCCCTGTAAAGATTGTTTAACCTAATTAATTAACCAAGTGAATACTTAGGTTTATTATTTAGATCTAGGTTAAAACAATAATAATCATATCATGCAAAACAGCGAAAATAATAACACAATGATATAATGACCTAGGAAAACCAAATCGGTAAAAAACCTGGGGAGGATTTAATCTAGTCATCCTCAAAGTAAACCTAAATCCACTATGAAAGAATCGAAGTGTACAATAGCGACTTAGACCACTAACATCTTATTGCTACCCACCAGTAGAACTTACTGACACGACCACGTGCAAGCTCCAAGACCATGGACTTCTTCTTTCTTGGATTCTCTAGCAAGTACAAGCACCCTCGCTTGTGTATTTTTAAGCTCTTATGGCAGCAACTGAATAATCATCAAGTTCTTGAAGTAATCTCCTTCTTGATAATCCTAAATTTGTGTGAAGGCAAGCACCTTTCTAATCTCATAAGAGATTCACACAAACAGCAATATGAGTAACAAAGACTCTAGAGAGATTTTGGGTACAAACCCTAGATACAAAAAGCGGCACACTCTTCTCTCTCTTAGAAGCCCTTAAAAACGTGCTTAGGGTTTTTTTTATATAGTGGGAAAAGTAGATCTGAAACCCTAATTCTTAATGGGCTTAGGCTGAGTTGGAAAAATCTGCAGAAAAATAATCTGCACAACTTTCGATCAGTCGAGTCTAATTCTCGATCTATCGAGCCAGGCAGAATTGCATAGTAAATTTTGCAGCAACTTGATTCCAACTTTACATAAAAGACACATACTTTGAGCAGTCTAAACAAGACTTAAACGTTTTGATCATGGTTTGCCAACATTACAAATTAGTGTTCTAATACATTTAAAACCTAAAGTCTTAGAACCTAACACTTTCCAATGATAAATTACCAATTATTCCAAAAACTTAATCTTATAGAAATTTAGGAATTTAGTCACTTAACCATAATTTTAACATTTTTTTTTTCCAAATGTGAGACCAAACTCTACACTAATAAGTGAGGCCTAACATGTGAGGTTTTTAAATAAGAGGTTGAATGGAAATGAGAATCGAATTCAAAATTTCTACTCTAATATTATGGTAAATGGTTGATTGTCCTAATAACCTAATTAAGTTATTAGGAAATAATAAATTTAATCACTTAACTATAATTCTAACATTTAAAAATTACTAATCTTTTTTCCAATTGCTCTGTGTTTTTTAGCCTTTTGAAATCAATTTCCCATTAATCTAAAATGGTCTAAGTGTGTAACTAAGGTGAAAAACAACTTTCGCTCTTGTTTTAACATTAACATGTTCTAAACAATGAGTAGTTCCAACCCTGCTAGAATATGGAAGCTTTATTGTGCACTTGACGTTATATATGGATTTAAAAGAATTTTAATTCATTAATTAATAGAATAGATATTGTTATAAATATTTATTCTTTATTAACCCACTTTCATATATTTAAGTTACATTAAAATTTTGTATTGTAAATGAAAATACTGACGAAATAATGTACCAACTTGAGATGCAATTCTCAACTATCAATATTTCCACTACTGATCTACTATTAAGGTTAAGTAGATTGAGGTATAATTCATGTACAATATTTATTTTTTTTACCTTATATGTTATGTTTTATTCTTAAAGTTTTTATTTTATTTTTTATTATTATCCTTCTAAACAATTGAACTTTATTATTACTTTGCATACAACATGTGCACTAGAGGAGGTTAACAACTTGATGTGGTCTATGACATCTAGCTTTTTTTTTTTTTTTTTTTCTTTTTTTATGGTGATGATATGATGATATCATTAATGACTTTAGATTGTATATTTCTATGAAATTAAGAATTTATATTTATACAACTTTTACTTTTAAGTATTTTTTTTATATTTGTGTTGGAAGGAAGATAAAAACAATATGATCATATTATTATTATTATTATTTGTTTGTAAAATATACAAATCAACATGTAACCCGATTGAACTGACTTGTATGCAATCTGTTTAGGACGATTTGTGGAGTCCAAATCTTCTGTGCCACTTTTCCTGCTTCACTCTATACTCCACCAATAAAAACTTGCCACGTGTTCACTTAATTAATTAAATACTACTATTAATTAATAACGGTAGCATTTAATAAATCAATAATGATAATATTTAATTAATTAAGTGAACATGTGGCAAGTTTTTATTAGTGGAGTATAGAGTGGAGCAGGAAAAATGGGACAGAAGATTTGGACTCCGATTTGTGTTTGTCAGTGGCTTATATTGGTCAAGGTATATTGATAAAGCCCTTGTTAGATTAGGTCGTTGTGTCACCGACTTTAATAAGTGTTGTAGCAATTGCAAACCTATTGCCTAGCCGCGTATGTTAGTATATAAATATACGTAGGTTCTCGTATATTGAGTGTGCCGCATATTAAGAGAAAGGGTGTTGCAATAGTAGAGCAAATATTATGTGTCTGTTTAGTAACCGCTTATTTAGCTGAAATTAAGAACTTTTTACTGAAATTACTATAGATAATTTAGCTGAAATTAAGAACTTTTTACTGAAATTATTATAGATAAAGTTAACAGGTAGATGAAATAGTATAATAAAACTTATGAATAGTACCAAAAAGTGTAATGAGATTCATGAGTAATAGTAAAAATAAGCTAAATAGTAAAAAAAAACTGGTTTTTTAAGCCAATATCAAACACATGCATAATAGGGTGTTCTCTATTCTTTATGATAGAGAGTCAATGGTGTATATGGGGTTCAAGTCTTGTGAGAGAGCATGTGCGCTACTGTTGTCTCTTTATTTTATAGTGGAACTTTCTATTGTTGCCGCCCATGGGCTTAGGCATTTTGATAAATCACATAAAATTTTTGTGTCTCTTTTGCTTAACTCTTCTTTAATCTTGCATAAATGGATTATTTTAATAACAACTTGTTTTTGGCTTGAACCCGATTAGACTCAGGACACTTCTTGGTTCCAAGCAAAAATATAACCTTTCATATATCTACTCTAAGGCTCTGTTATAGCTGGGGTGAGGGAAGAGAAAGGTAAAAGAAAATCATTTTCCTTAGGTTTGTTTAGATACAATAAGGAAAGAAAAGAGAAAAATATAGAAATCCAAACATAAAATTTATTGAGCATGTAATTTTTATAGGATTTTTTTTTTTAAGGTCAGAAAAGAGAGTCTCCGGTGTGGATTCACTGACCCCACGCCCCATTGGTTGTTGTTAACTTGTAACCAGTCAATGGGTACCACTCAACAAGCCATCATGGGGCTACCTGGACACCTCACCCCGAAACTGGATAAGCAAGGGGAATATAAGTGCCACTACTCGAATATAAGCAATGCTTGTACCCGTAAGCGTGATGGAACTGTGGCTCCTACCACTAGGCCACACCCTTGGTGGTTTATTTTTATAGGATCTTTATTGTGAATAGATTTCACTATGAAATCTTATTCAATAGTACACTAAAACTCAAAGTTATTCAATAAGTAAAATTTTACAAGCTTGATACAGAAGGGAAAAAAAAGTCTACTATATATATATATATATATATTTTTGAATAAATAGTAATACTTATTAGAACATACACAAAAATAATAGTATTTTAAACCGAATTTATAATGCATTACATAATCAGAGTACAACTATAAAAGGGTCTAACCTTTGTAGTTGTAGAGTGCAGTTATAAACAGCGGACACTAGACATACACAACCTATGTGAGATAAACATTTTTTTTTTTTGCTCTAATGTTGTATATCATAAACTTCGACAATCATGTGGACAACCTTGATAATAAGTCATCATCATCGTGTACCTGTAATGAAGGAAGAAACTTTCAATGAGAATGATAAGTTTAGGATTTTCAAAAATTACTGTATACTAAATGATGTTTTCCTAATGTAAAATGCATTCAAAACATTCATTATCAATAATTTAATATGTAAATTATACGTTCTATTACGTTTTTACTAGCTAGTAAGAAAATTCATGATGTCTCAACTCATTCAATATTTCTTGAATTGGTATCAATTTACTTATATTTTATGTAGAATTTACATATGCAACTAGCCAAACAGATTCAATAACTTTAACTTTGTAGCCATCAAATTAGTGGTGGAGTCAGAAAATTTTCTTCAAGGGGCCCTGGTTAACCTTAATATTATATTTGATTTATTATGAATTGAATTCAATTACAAATTTACAATGGTCTAAAAAGAATAAGTATCAAGATAAATTTTGATGGGGCTACATTCCCTGACCTAGGCAAAGAAGGACTGGGTGTAGTGGTCAGAGACTGCAATGGTAGTGTGGTGGCATCCCTATCAGAACAGGCCCCTCTTCCGTTCTCACCTAAAATTGTGGAAGGCCATGGCTGCAGACAGAGCAATCCGGTTTGCATGCCTAGGAGCCTGGTATCAGTCCCTATATCCTTGAGGGGATGCAGAGGTTGTAATCAACACCCTCAAGTCTGATGAAGAATCTCTCTCATCATTCGGGTACATTATTTTGTCTGGCCAAATCTCAACAGTTGTATTTCTTTCTCTTATGTACGTAGGGTTAGTATTAAAATTGCTCATAACCTAGGTAGACATGCTAGACATGTTAGAAGTTTGTCGGTGTGATGGGAAAATGTTCCTCCACACCTTTATTCTATTCACTTCGCTGATTTGGCTAATAATATTTGACCGTCTTCTTTCTTAAAAAAAGAATAAGTATCACAAAAGCATACGAGATTTATTGTCAAAATAAAATTTATTTTAAAAATAACCTTATTGTAGTATGATATACTGCTTCACTAAAATAGTTACAACGTATATTCTAATTATTGTAAAAAAAAAAGTTTGGGTGTAATATTTAAATGGTTATAATAGATACAAGAAGTTAAAATGTACCCCTATTCCTCCAACTTTGATTATTTTCTAATAACATCTAATAACACCACCTTCATTTTACTATTATTTTAATCTGAATGTGGGTTTTTATTTTTTGCTTTGTTTTTTTTAAGCATCAGAGCCATGCGACTTGGGAAATTTTTTTTTTTTAAAATGTGACTTGGGAATTGGGGTTGCCTTAATCACACTACTTTTTTCCATTACTTTTGAAATATTGTCATTGGAATTCATGTAACTTATAAACCAATAATTATTTGATGAAACTTTAACCAAAAAATAATCATCTTTATTTTTTATTCAAAATAAGTAAAATAATTTTTTAAAATTTTATGTTATTATTTTTAGATATTTTTATACGTAAAAGAAATTTATATAAGTGGAGATTTTATGTCTTAAAATACATGTCATGTATCAATGATTTATAAGTCACATGAGTAATATTTAAACTTTTTTTTATATAGGAATATTTAAACACTTTCTTTAACAATTTGTTGACAATAAATTATACCAGGATTCTGACAAAATAAATTCTAAAATTTTAGAGTCATTATCAAAATATTAGACAGAGTAATTCTTAGGTACTCCCGGAGCACGAAGAATGGTGCTCCCTCCTCTCACATTCATGGTGGGGTCCGCTCATTAAATTCATGGTGGGGTTTACCATGAATGTGAGAAAAGGGAGTATCATTTCACTATACTCCGGGAGTACCTAAAAATTTTCCTATCAGACACTAAATTGAATAATAAATAAGGAATCAATTTACGAGAAACATTATTATTACATTTTGCACAAAAGCAATTACGTTTAATTTATATTCTAGTATTATATATTTATATAAGATCGTATTAACGGATGCCATTAAAGCAATGGTTAACAAACCATAATAAGAAAGTTTTGACACCACTTTCATGAAAAATATAAAAAGTTATCAACAACATTTATTATTTTATCATTCTCCCAATAAAATGTTTCTAAAAATAGTTCTTAAACCAATACCTTTAGGTTATTTCTCATTTATATATACTATCGGTTGACATGGATTTGGGAGAACAATAAGTTTAGTTTTTTTTTTTTTTTGTTTTAGTATTGTTTATATATATACTTATACAGGCAAGAATATTGGGGAAAAAAATTAGAAGTACTTTTTTTTTTTTTTATACCATGCATCATAAAAAATCTTAAAACATTTTGGGAGCCTCTATATAGATCCGAATATGCTTCAAATGTCTATGTATAATTTAGTACAATTGAAAGTCATTAAATCTTATGTCCTCGATAGAGACCACCTCTACATCTAGAGTAATAAGATGCAGAGCCAATTTCTTGTCTTCAACGACAAAATTCACCATATAGAAAATAGATTCCAATGGCATATTATGTGTTTAGGTATCATAGAAAGGTTCTTCTAAAAAAAAAAGGCATCATAGAAAGGTACTTGGGCTTATTCTCATACTAAGTATAGCACAAAGACTTTATAAAATTTCAAGTGGCATCAATCTTTTCATCTTTGCTAGAATAAAAAAATACTAACATAAAGGCATTTGACTACTAATCGCTATATGAATGTCCCTTTCTTCCCTTAAAACATTTGGAGTGTTAATTAGATCATGCAGTAATTAGAGGATATGCTATCAAATTATAACATTTACCAAGACAAACAAAATTTACCTGTAGCTTGAAACCTTTGTCTGTGTATATTAGCAATAAACAAATATAACAAAAATATTAGAGGAAATTTTTTATGGTTTACATTTATTGTCAAAACTAAAAGTTATATAAGAGCTTTTACAAGTTATGCATCACACTTAAAACAATTTAATCAATAATAAGATTTTTTTTTATCTGATATAAAAATCTTACTCTAGCCTAATCTAAATGTATACGTGTAAAGTTTCCTTGTGAAAACTTGAACCTTCACCCTTACTCCCCCACCTAAAAAAAAATTTATACATGTAGAATGATTATCATGTTAAGGGTACACGATAATTAATCTATAATAAGAGTGTATGCATTGATGAAAGTTTCGTCATCTTTGACATGCACCTGCACATGGCTAATTTTATTTGAATTTTAAAATGATATTTTACTAGTACGTCTAATTGTCTATTCCTTAATTACTAAATGGGTAGCTCATGATAACAAAAGAGGCCGCTTTCATTTTGAGTCCAAAATATAAATAGCTTAGCTGCCATGCCATCAAGCGTCACACTCCTTAGCTACCTAAATGGTCCATATCTTAATTACACTTTTTGGCTTTTTGATGATGGCTGGCCCCTCTATGTTAAGTCTATTTGGAGGGAGGCTACTTGCTTGGCTGTTGTGCAGTGTTTTGTGTTAGACAGAAAAAGGTCACTGTCTTGGCTCTTGACTCTTGACAGCCTCCTTAAGAGCATTCTCATAAAGAATGCTAAAAGCTAAATTTTACCCACCAACACACAAAAATACCTACTACATCAAAGATTTTAAATGCCAAAAATTTGACACCACTATAGTAAGTTGTTATCAATAACAGCTCACTATAGCATAAACTTAAA